>JALPQI010030459.1:0-13212 GCA_025490895.1 Thaumatotibia leucotreta | reverse complement strand
TTCTTGGGATGCTTATGAGGAAAAAAAAATTACCACCCCAACATAGTTTTTACAACTCATTAACCAAAGGTAATATTCTAAACTCTGCCTATGAGCATGCTAAGCGTGTATGGAACGTATTTAACCTTAAGACCTTAGGACATTATACAGACTTATATCTTCAAACAGACGTTCTGTTGTTAGCTGATATATTCGAGAACTTCAGACAGACCTCTTTGGTGAACTATAAGTTAGATCCCGCTTTTTACATGACAGCCCCAAGTTTAAGTTTTGATGCTATGTTACGCATTACGGATGTTCAGTTAGAGCTCATAAGTGACCTCGAAATAATAAGAATGATTCAAAAAGGTATCCGCGGAGGTATTTGTCTTTGTTCGACTAGATACGCACGCGCAAATAATAAGTATCTACCCTTTTATAACGCGTCCGCTCCAGATTCGTTTTTGTTTTATATAGATTGTAATAACCTGTACGGTTATGCAATGTGCAGTTATTTACCACATGCCGATTTTAAGTTATTGAACAAAGATGAAATAGTAAACATTAATTTTCTAGAAATTCCAGATGACAGTCCCCACGGTTATATTTTAGAAGTAGATTTAGAGTATCCTGAAAGTCTACATAATTTACATAATGATTTTCCATTTTGTCCTCAAAAATTTACGCCTCCTGGATCTAAGACTTCTAAACTTATCCCAAACCTTTACGACAAATATGAGTACGTTATACATTACATTTATTTAAAAACCTGCGTGAGACATGGATTAAAACTTAAAAAGATACATAGAGCTATTCAGTTCAAACAAAGTCGATTTATTCAACAGTATATCGAGTTAAATACAGAGTTGAGAAAAAACGCTAAATCGGAATTCCAGATGAATTTCTATAAACTCCTCAATAACAGCCTATTCGGGAAAACATTAGAAGCTACAGAAAATAGGACAAACGTGATGCTGGTTAATCAATGGAATGATAGTACGAATAAAACGAAGAAAAGAACTAGTGCTGAAGTGTTAATAGCGCGACCTAACTTCCATAGCGCAAGTGTGTTTACTGAAAATTTAGTCGCCATTCAAATGAACCCTGAAAATAATTACCCTTGATAAACCAATCTATATAGGATTCACTGTTTTGGAAATATCAAAATCTCATATGTACAACTTTCACTATTCACATATAAAACCGTATTACGGAAAAAATGTTAGTATGTGCTATACTGATACAGATTCTTTTTTGTACTTTATTAAAACAGATGACATATATACAGATTTGAAATTGAATTTCCTATCTCTTTTCGACACCAGTAATTACGAAGTAAACAACATATATGGCATTTCAACAAATAAATAAAAAAGAACCCGGATTATTTAAGGATGAACTAGGTGGTCAACTAATTGTCGAATTTGTCGGTCTTAGGTCAAAACTTTACTGCATTCAAACCGAAGAAAAACAGTTAAAAAAAGCCAAAGGTACTAAGACACATGCGGTTAAGAGTCTTATATTTCGAGATTATAAAAACATCCTCTTCAACAAAGAATTGATGCGCAAGAGAAATACGCTATTTAAATCTATAAAGCACGAAATTTTTACTCAATCTCTTAATAAAGTTGCCTTATCATCGAACGACGACAAACGAATTGTATTAAAAGACAATATTCGGACCATTTCTTGGGGCCATGCTTCGTATTTTTAGATATCGATATACTTTCTGTTTTGATTAACTAAATGTTAGTATTTGCTACTCGTATGAAAAAAGCTATGATAAATAAATGAGGCGTTTTACTACCGCGGTGCTCGTTTATACTAGAGTTATTAAATTGACTGGGCTTAGCGTAATTATAATACTGAATACATTACTGAATATAAATGTGTAAAATAAACATATCTGTGTATTGAAATTGTCAAGTGAAATAAATGTTTATCCGTTTAATTCGTTTTTCTTTTTATAACCCTCGTTATTCTCAATGCTCAGTTCTTATTCTTAGTATTGTTATTAAACTGTTCGATGTTGTTAAAATAATTGTGCATTATGTTATGAAACAAAGTTTCGTAATACGAACTGAACATTGTATACTTCTAGTCTTATGATAGGAGGTACAACCGATATGAAATAAAAGAAATAAGGTATTAAATTAACAATTTATTTATAAAAAATATCAGCATTCTCAGCAATCCATTTCTTAATACAAATTACATTTTTTAATGAACAGTGCTTATCAATTACATATTCAAAACTAGAAATTTTATATTTTTGTTTGAGGAACGTATTATACAGTACTAAAAAGTTTGGGCAACCTTTTTGTGCGATGTCAATTACTTCACAATTGTCACATAATTCTTGAATCCATTTAATTTTTTCTAGGCCTTTTACATATATTTTCTTTTTTTTCAAGATAAGGCTTTATTATATTTTTAAAATGTCTATAATCGATATGACCTTCGCTCCAACGAAAACCAAACGTTTTTTCGATCCAGCACACGTGTCTACGTTCTTCGAGTGACAAACGTGAGTACGGATATGGTGGTTTTATTGAAAACACTAGAGTGAAGTCATCAGTAGCCAAAGCCAACTCTTTAATAATGAATTTATTCTGCCAATCCTTGAAGCCTTGTATATCCACAATGTAGCTATTTATATTCATGATATTTTTTTTACTAAACTGCTCAATGGTTTATATTCCACAATACAATCGTTAAATATTAAACAAAAGGCAGATGTATTATCAGGAATTTCTGAATCACTCTCGATTTCTATTCTCACATCTATAGGTCCTGACTTCAAACGATCATTTTGTCTTGAAGTATCCAAAACATATAATGCACACTTTTTAAAGTCGTGTATGTTTAACAACGGTTCGGCACGACGTCCATGGTATGACTGTTGAAACCTTGTATATTGTTCATATAATATTGCATAGTTGTCGTGCTCGAATTTCACATTTAAACTTTCGTATGGAAAATAAGTAGAGTTTAAAAATACTCTGACTTCGCGTAAATTACAATGATCAAACCTTGAGAAATCCTCATTAGAATTATTTTTTCTGTTGGTCGACAAAGCTAACACAACGAACCGTGGTTTTTCTAACTGAGATGATGTTTTGATTGCCCAAGTATGTTTCGTTGTTTTGGGTAACAGTGGATACTCATATAAATCCCAATTCCTAAAAGCTAAGTTGAGCGGACGGTCCTTTTCTATCAACTTTAACATGTGTAATCGTTGGCGATCTGATACTTTAATATGTGGCACGCGCCAAACAATTTTGTCAATAACAATATCCTCTAATACCTCATTTGTGTTAAGTTGTACTGCATTTAAATTTGTATTACTTCGTAGCAAAATCAACTCATGCTTACAATTTATTATTATTTTGTTAAAGTCTTCTGCAAACCCTAAAATTTTGTTTAAAGGCAACGAGACAGCAAATCGGCCGTCGTGCGTATTTTTTGTGCCATTCAAGTCCCACCCCCATGCCTTTGACATCGAGGATTCGTTACTATTCATAGATAACAGAGATTTTATGGTGGTGGTGATACCTACATTTTTTACTTTGTCGATTTCAACCCCATTCAATTCGTAACGAATATCTTGGAACAGGAATAGAAATGGGTTATTAGTGAATTGAATGCTATTCACTTTAAGTTTAGATTCTCTGTTTATTATCGTAACGGTTCCTTCTAAATACAATGTACTAGCACACGGTAAGACATATAAATCTTGTTGATTAATAGGTATCCGAATTTCATCATTGTTATTAAACGTTGTTACATAAGGTCTGTATGAATGAACTTCGTAGCTTTCAATAGCATTGTCTTCTGCAAAAGACTCGGCAACGTCAAGTATTTCACTCATTTTAATAGTCCAATTAGTTTCAAAAACTTTATGTTTTCCTTTGTTAATTTGATAGGTGTTTTCCTTTTCACAGCTGTTTTTAAACTAAAACTTCTAGATGTGCAGGACGTCTTTTTATTAAAGTCTATCATTACACTTTTTTCTTGAGATGAAAATATAACTGAATATCTTCTCCCCTTAAATTTATCAATTGGTTTTTCGCGTCAAGGATGCGCACATTAATTGAACTTATAGTATCTTGGTTCACAGGAAAATAAATTACGTTTCGTGGCACTTCTATGATTCGATATCCAGGTGGCACATTAGGAACAAATTCATGAACTATATGGCTAGGTTTTCCGTTAACAAATGAACCACTAACGATATCGCATTCGATCCGTATGACGGTCGTTGATATAATGTTAACCGGATATTGTGAACAGTTTATTATATTAGCTTTAAGTATTTCATTTCCAAAACCAATAGTTCTCCCGATTGTGTGTTTCTTTTCAAAATGAACGTCTTTTGAACAAAATAATTTCGTTTTCAGTGTATTGTTATTACAAATTAATTTGAAAGTGCAATTTTTGACATTATCTTTTATGTAATCGCCAATATCTTCGAGTTCATATGATCCTTCCGGTATTTCAATGCATTCATTATCACCATAACAGAATTTATTATTTCTACTGTCAATGTTTGGTATTGAATTAAAAGTTGAAAAATATAAAAGCCCGCACTCATACTCTCCTTTCAACTGTAAAGGAGGAGAATAATTTGTAGTAAGTGTTGAAGTCAATCCCGTTACTGATAAGGTGAACGACATTTTGTAAACTGGTAATTTTTACGTAATGCTTTAAATTTTATATTGTTTTTTCCAAAAGTTTCTTAAGTAGTTTAAACATAAGTGTCCACAATTTACAGTATCAAATTTTTGATACGCACAATAATTATAAAAAATTTCGTAATCCTTTAAGTACGTGATTAGTTCAACGGGAGGTTTTAAATCTCCATAACTATTGAAATATTCACAATACGTATTTAATTTCACATAGGCTACCCAGTGAGTCCCGTTATTCTTAGAGCTATCTAAATTTACAATTGCACACTCCACGCGCCTTGGACGTTTTGGTAAATTATCGCGCATGAAAACACCTCTGAAATAGGGTATATCACTTCCAAATTGAATTAGATCTATGTTTGTGAGAGCTCTCCTTGGTAGCCTTCTGCCTAGTTTTTTGTTGTGTTTAGAAATATACCACTGCCTTTCTTATATGGTTTTATGTATAAGCCCTTGCCAATAGCAATTGACTCCATCATTTTATTGTGGCGTTCAGACTCCTGTAGGTTCTTTTGTGCTGATTTATAGTCATTCACTGCTTTTGCAATACCAGCGGCACCGCCAGCTAACGAGCCAAGAGCAGACAACCCGGCAAAAATTGGAATTAAGGGCAGAATTCCACCAGTTTTCGGGATTGGGATAATACGCGGTAAACGAATAGGTGAATGTTTTTTAAGTAACTTTCTTGCTGCTTTATACGCGCACTTAATTGTTGATGTATCGTCTTTTGGCTTTTGCTTTTTTAATATGCGATCGAATTTTAGAAACGATCTTTTTAAATGTTTTGATTCCAGCACCAGCGCGTAATTTCGTTTTTAGGATTTTGTTCACTAACCATGAAGCTACTTTTTCACCTTTGCTAGCATTTGCTGAATTAAGTCTTTGTTTTGCCATTTTTATTAACTCTCTATCAGCTCTATGACGATTAACTAGGTCCGAATGATTGCTGTACGCGATATCGTGTTGCTTGCAGGCTTCGTCCAATTGATTTATGCCACGGTCACCTCTTAACAATCTTTCTTCAAGTTTGGTACCTGGCCCGCAATAGTTATATCCAGGCAAATGTAATTCAAAAGGTAGGTTATTTATCACGCTGTTAATAAGTCCACTTCCTTGCATCACTTATTATTTAATGATGAGAAATAGAATACTACATTTATTTATATTAAACTAAATCAACTGTGTTTATCCAACTATTTTTCTGCCTCGCTAAGGCCTAACCATTTAACAAAAAGTTTATTTCCCCTCCTTTTTATAACCTTTTCAATAAGATATACATTAGGATGAGCCGTTTTTTGCAGTTCTTGTTTATAAAACGAGCCGAGTATATTATTTTTACGATAATCTTCAATGTTATAGGTTACTGGTTTGGTATTTTTAACTTTGGTAATATTGAACAGTTCTGTAGACCAGTTTGGAGTATATCCCTTTTTAAAAGCTGATTTGTGCTTACTTATTCTTACACAGTCTCCTATTTTAAGCTTAATTTCTTTCTGAGACACGTTGTTTTGTTTGTTCAAGATGTTATTTCTGACAACATGCTCATTTGTATGATTTACATCATTCGGCTTAAATTTAGTTGTCCGATGTTTAGTCTCATTATAAGTTTTAACTATATTATTTAGTGGAGTTCCTATCCATTTAAAGTGTCCAAGTAAACTAAAATGTTTGTACAGTTTGGTTTTTAATGTTCTTATTAGTCGTTCTACAATAGAAGCTTTCTTCGTGGAATACGAAGAGTAGTGATTTATATGTTTTTTCTCTCACCAACTTACGAAATACATCGTTGTAAAACTCTTTACCCCATATCTGTTTGTAAATTTCGTGGAATGTGATTAGAACCCAAAATATTCAGTAACGCCAGCGCTATTTCTGTTTTAGTTTTTGATTTTACAGGTACAGCCCACGCATATTTGGAAAAAACAGTCAATAACAACCAAAATATATTTATATCCCTTGTTTACGGAACTAAATTTAATCATATCGATCAAATCAGCTTGCCACAAATCATTGATGCCCCTTAATATCACTGGGCAGCGCCTAAAATTTCTTCTTGCATCTTTATGAATTTCGTTTACAATATCCTGCTTGCTCATTGTTTACTCTCCTTTAAAATTTTCATAACCTCCTCCTTGGTGCAAAACTTTGTCTCAATTTCCTTCAAACTAGAGTTTACGTGTTGAAGGCGAAGTATGATATTAGCCAAATTAGTCTGAATAGATTTATTTATATGATCTACATATTCCTTATTAACCGCTTCATCGTTCGTAAGCGGGGATGTTAAACCTTTAAGTCTTGCTGACCGTAAATTGTAATCTCCGCTTTGCGTCTTCTGTAACGCATCAGAACTTTGATCTACACGCAATCGCTTATGAACGTGGTGTCCAAATTTGTCGATATTCATAATCCGTCCGCTACTGACTGTGTATCAAGGTAAACTGATATTATAATAAACAAAACTCTTGTTTTATTGAATTATGTTACTTTCTCGTAATTCCTCAATTATCGATATAATCTCGTTATCAAGACCGGTATTACCGGCTTCTCGAGAAGCTATTAATAACTTCAGCCTATCAACTAACTCGTTTGGATCATCCCAATACACATAATCTATATTAGGCTTCACTTTCTTTAAAAGACATTTTAAACCGTCACCAATAGCAAGATTCTCTGTACTCTCACAAACTCTGAACGTGTTTAAATAAGGGTTTAATAATCTGTAAATACTTGACACCTCTGTTACTCTTGATTGGTTTTTTTTGAGTCAAAGTCTCTGTGATGAGCATTTGTTTGATTCAATATTAATTTGTAGTTTTCTTTATCGAATTCAGTCACTAAATCCAAATCTGGTGTTTTTTTAAACAGTAATTGGACAAGACCTGGTGTTTTTGTCATAAGTATTAGCATTAATAGTAATTGTTTTGGTCCGATACATATACTCTCTGTGTTCCCATCATAAGTTTTCCTCTTTCGAGTCTGACTCCATAAGGCACATCTTCAAATGCTTTTGCAGAAAATGAAAGCGGAGATGAATAGTTTCGATCTAAACTGGAAATGCTCTCAAAAGTTTCCTCATCGGAAGTAACCATATTAGACTCATCGTCCTTCTTTTTCACTCTTGTCACTCAAATCCGAAGCATCTTCTTCATCTTGTTGAAGTTTTTCGTCTTTAGTAGTTGGACGGTTTAATTCGTAAACCGTGTCATCATGAGATGAACTTGGTTTAGTGTCACTCAAATCATACTTTACTTTTTTCGGTGTACTATGGTAATCAGGGCTAATATCAGATACATGCTTCTTTCTTCCGTCTAAAGCACTTCGATCAGCTATTTGATTGAGAGGTTGAGTGATCGGCTTAAGAATTGACTCGAGAAAGTTCTGATTTTCAGTAGACATATCACGCAACATTTTAAGTTTACGCTTAACAGCATCTGCCGACTTAACAATCTCTCGTTTAGTATCTTTTTCCATGGTTACCGCAATTAATGTTGTTTCTTCGAAGAAATTAAAATGTTAAATGATGAGCATTCGTATTGTGCTAGGTTTTATATGCTAATATTAATTAAGAATAATGAACGTGTCGAAATTCAATCTGTAGCATCCTTTATTTTTTTCACAGTCTTTATTTATAACTAAATAATTATAGGGTGTGCACCATATTTTAGCACACATTTCTTTGAATTGAGACCAAGGCATATCTGTATTTACATGTTCATTATATACATGACGCAAATTAGTTTCATCTTGTTTGAAAAGAATAATAAGATTTGCATTATCCCTTATTAATTGTTTAGGAATTTTGCTATACGTTTGATTAAGATAAAAAACTGTCTATTTTGCAGTGACGTCCCATAGAAAAATAATCTCGAACGTTGTTTTGTTTTTCACATGCAATGTCATCAAATATCATGACTGAATCTGGTTTTGCTTGATTTGGATTTAAAACTTGTTCATTTTCATTGTATTTGAAAAACGAAACCCCCAGGTACCCGACGAAGAACTTTTTCTAGAAATAAGTATTTCGGTTGAAACAAAGTTTTAGAATAAACATACACATTTTGAAACCTCAATCCGTTGTCATGCATTAGAAGTCCGATAATTAAATTCGTTTTTTCCGCAGTTAGAAGGACCGCATATTAGACAGCGAATAGTGCTTGGTAAAAGTTTACCGTGCCGTAAATATACTTTATTATTGGAAAACTGAATAATTTTTATATAAATCTAATGACTGTGCTTGCTTTACAAACTTCATAATTTGTAAGTTTGCTAACGTCTATGCGATGTGATGATTTTCTGTACAATGAAATGGAAACTCGTTTAAACCTGTTTATAACCACTAACAAATGACGACGTGATCCCTAACACACGAATCAATCATGATTATTGAGAGTTTCGATCGAAGATTCGAAACGCTCAATAATCACCTACTCCTGTGTTAAGCAGTCTCAACCTCCTTACGGCCGCCGAAACGCTCGATCGGCTGCGATTTTGCTACCGCAAGAGTTGTAAAGCGGCGGTCGGCTCTCCCGTGCTCCGTCCTGCCGTCAAGACGTCAGACAGCACGCGTACAGCCGCTGAGTCCGACGAACAGATAGATAGGACAGCGGGTGGTCGGCAATCTTAAATCTCATTAATCTTAATTGAACAGACGTGTATGATTACGACAGTATTACTTCGTGTTGTCAGATCTATTGCAGATTTTAATGTGGGTAATTATTCAAATGAATAAATACAAACGCATCAGTAGCTACTTCGGCCGTCATCGGCTCTTTTCGGCCGTCGTCAGATATGTTCGGCCGTCGAAGACGCTGAACGGCTTCCGCTAGCTCTGACCGGTCCTTATCGTAGGTACTCGGCCGTGATCGGAGCCGTTCAACTCTTTCCGGCACCGTACGGCGGTATTAGGAGATTTAGGAATGCGAACGTGTGCGTTAGGCTGCAAACGGGGTCGTACGAATGCGAACAGCTTTACAGCAAAACGCCGTTTTCCCCGTCGAAAGACGTCGTTTCGCGCGGGCCGTGCCGATTTACGATGTCCTCGCTCTTATTGCGTTGACATAAAGCTTTTTCCGTACGCGATTAGCCGAAACGGCGTCGACTAGTTTGGTGAGACCCTTAGTAGAGGATTCAACCAATTGGAGTGACCATTGACAGGCTTTCTTTTCTACCAAAGCATATGAGCATACTGTACGACTGTTTATTGTGTTCTCTGGTTAGTTAAATGCTCCAATATAGAGCTATATGTAAGTACCATAGCTAATAATAACTGCTAAGTTGGTGCGCTTGTATGCCTCTCGAAGAACCTACATATTTTTTATTCACACACACATCATCAGCCTATTTCAGTCCACTGCTCGTAGGCCTCTCCTATTAACTGTGCGTATAGACGCATTAGGAGGTAAATGCCCATAATCGCCACGTTGGCCAAGCGGGTTGGCGATCGCAGTAACGTGTCCACTATGATGACGTTGCTGCCCATCATCAATCTTCTATCAAATAATAGTCCTTAGTCGACTCTTACGACACCCACACAAAGAGTTGGGGTGGTGACGTTACGACACCCACACAAAGAATGTAGGTATTCATACTGCCGTCACCACACGGCATTTTTAATTGGCTGCTGTTAAAATATACTGTCACGAAAAATTGGTTCACGTAAGTACATTCATTTTCTCAATATATCTGATGGCGACTTCACCACTTAGGAGTCTGAAAGAATTTTCTGCACCGTGTATAGGTTAAATTAGATATGTATTTCTACGCATGACGACAGTTGCAGCTGAAATTGCAAGCTTTTTTTTAACCACTGACATACTTTTTGACATGACCGCGCTTTGGCCGCATTCGCCCAGCTAAAACCGGTATGGAACTCCTCTACCTTGACAAGAAGAACTAAAGTGAGGATCTTCAACTCCAATGCAAGGGCCGTGTTACTCTACGGGTGCGAAACCTGGTTTGTCCGCAAAGACCTAACGGCAAAACTTCAAGTGTTTGTGAACAAATGCTAAAGGCAAATACTGCGCATTTTTTGGCCTAACTGGATCACAAACGCTCAGCTATGGAGTATCACCAGGCAAACACCCATTCAGACGGAGATACAAGCACGAAAATGGCATTGGATTGGCCATATTCTCAGGAAGCCTAACAACCACATGTCCAAAATAGCCCTGAACTGGATGATGCCCGGCAAGCGGAAACGTGGTCGCCCTAAATTCACTTGGCGCCGTTCCGTGGAGCAACGAGATGGTGTGTTGGGCATGGGGTGGGATGAAGTGACCCAAACTGCCCAGGACCGAAGCCAGTGGAGGAACATCATTCGAGCCCTACACCCCAACAGAGGGTAATAGGATGGAAAGAAGAAGAAACATACTTTTTGTAGCTGTAGCTATATGTTGTTACACTTATTTTACATTGCAAAAGAGTCTATCGTAAAAATCAATGCATGTGAATGTATAATCGAGAATAAGAAAAACTTGGCTGATTAGCTCAAACCTTCGGCCAGGCGCGAATCCAGTTAAAAACATCTCGACTTGCGCTCATGTCAAAAACAGCTGTTTGATATTCTGGCCGCCATCTTGTAAAATAAGGCTTAATGAGGAGATAAAGTAGGGTGCACGAGCTCGTAAACTTGAGCATGAGATAATGAACTGTTGAGGGACTGATTAGCGCTATTTGACGTTTATGAATAACGTTTTTTTGACATCCGTCTCTGAAGGACCCTTCAACAGTCCTCTAACTTTTTATGAATACGGCTGTTAGTTATGTAGTTGACTTATAATTTCTTAGAATGAAGATTTTTTTTTTTGTTTCATTTCATTGCATGTTTGAGAAAAGCATTATACATACCTCGGCCATGAAGTAACGGGTTGCCGTAATGTACTATTATTAACAACTCTGGACTAGAACTTGTACCTAAAACCTTAAAAACTTGTCTTCTAACTTACAATATTGTTTGTTTAATGGAGTTTGAAACGCCTGGTGCATTGGCCGGCCAATTCGTTTTTAGTTCTACTTTATTGCTTTAGTTTAGGTATTTAGTTAAAAATGTTTGATTAGTAGAGTAATTTTAAATGTGTACGTATTTTGTACCATTTCATATTTTTTCTAAATAATAGTTTTACCATTTGTAGGTATATATTATTTAAAAGAGTTAAGAAAGCTAATACCTAATCAAAACAAAAAAGACATAAATACATGCCAAGATTCCCAAGTCATTCAATGGGATCCTCTTAAGTCTTATATTTTAATTTCAAAACGTTCGGTTAGGTATGATTATTAAGTATTTTTTTATCACACTTGCTGTCTAAGTGCGCCATTGCTTGCATGCGTAGCGGGGAGTAATAGAAAAGTGAAATTCCCTAGTGTAAGCGTAATAATAAAATGTATATAGCAATATTCAGACCAGTGTCCTGGTAACACTACATTATCCCGCCATCGCGTAGCGATTCCTCCTGGCAAGTTGTTTTTTTAAAAGATAAGAAAAAACAAGTGACGGACGATTTTTGCGAATGGCCCAGAGCTTGTGTAAAATTGTCAGATTTTATAAAAATAAAAAGTTTAAGGTATGAGATACTTTAATGTATTTTACTGAAGTAATATGATAAAATCTATTAATAAATGGAGTTGAAAGTATCTTGGGTTCATTCCTTTCACTAGGGAGTAATAGAAATGTCAGTACGTCATTTAATAATATTTTGTCTTAAAACTTATTTTTTTTGTCGGCAAGTGTGATGAAAAAACATTGTATGGATCACGGTCGGTAAGCGGAATACTAACTCGAGTCATTAAAAGCCCTCCGCCTACGGCGTCGGGCTACTAACACTCTCGTTAGTAATTCCGTACCTACCTCCCTTGATGCACAATGTACTATTGCTATATTAGTACACCAAACGAAGGAAACTCAGAGGAAAAACTCGTGTACCTATAAGCAAATTTTTGGCATAGTTGTAGGGAATGGTGTTTTAAACCACATACTAAAAGTACTGGTGGTTAGGGGTGGAGCTAACGGGTGGAGAGGGATACATGTAAAGGTCCTTATTTTTAATTTTTAGTAAATAACCCGTAAACCGTGGCTTATAGCAAAAAACGTTCTAGTACATAAGTAATCTACATCAAATTATCTACAGAAAAGATTTAAGCATGTTTCCTCTGGGATCACTGTGTCATGAGATAAGAAAGCAGGAAGATGGACAATAAAGAAATAAACACATTTTGTTTAAGTAGGTATGGCACCATACAGGATGCTCGCGAGCATTCCAAAAGATTTTAATGTTCAATTCCTGACCATGTTTAGAATCTTTAATGTTAGATAAAATTTCCTGGATTCGGCTTGGTTTCAGAGATAATCAACCTTTTTTTTCGAAATAAGTTTTTCGACGTCACTCGTCATAAAACTTATTTACAATGCTAATGAATGATACCACAGTATGTTCTAATATTACCACACCTTTTGCCTGGGAATCAAAAAATGGGAATAGACTTGACAAAATAACCTGTCCCTAAAAAAATATTAAAATAAATAATTTTAACAAATTGTTGTTAT
>JALPQI010030457.1:0-56872 GCA_025490895.1 Thaumatotibia leucotreta | reverse complement strand
TGTCTGTGTGTTTGTATGTCTGTTTGTCTGTCGGTCTGTATGTCTGTCCGTCCGTCTGTTAAACCGTTTATTTCTGCAAAGAAACATATTTCAACCAGATATTATTTAAAATTGTTGCCTTTTCAATTATTCTGGCTGTAAGTACTTTTTACGGTTCTGTAGTAAATTAGGAACCATTACATTTTCACCATGTCCGTCTGTCTGTCTGTCTGTCTGTCTGTTCATCTGTCTATCCATTGTCTGTCTTTTTGTCTATCGGTCTGTCTGTCTGTCTGTCCGTCCGTCTGTCTGTCCGTTTATTTCTGCAAAGAAACATATTTCGACCGGATATTATTTAAAATTGTTGCCTTTTCAATTATTCTGGCTGTAAGTACTTTTTACGGTTCTGTAGTAAATTAGGAACCCTTACATTTTCGCCATGTCCGTCTGTCTGTCTGTATGTCTGTCTGTCTGTCTGTTCATCTGTCTATCCGTTGTCTGTCTGTTTGTTTGTCGGTCTGTCTGTCTGTCTGTCCGTCCGTCTGTCTGCCCGTTTATTTCTGCAAAGAAACATATATCGACCGGATATTACTTGAAATTTCTGTCTGTCTGTATGTATGTCTGTCTGTTCATCTGTTCATCCCTCTGTCTGTCTGTTTGTCTGTCTGTCTATCTGATAGTCTGTCCATCTGTCTGTCTGTTCATCTGTCGATCTTTCCGTCCGTCTGTCTGACGGTCTGTCCGTCTGTCTGTCTGTTCATCTGTCGATCTTTCCGCCCGTCTGTCTGCCTGTCTGTCTGACGGTCTGTCCGTCTGTCTGTCTGTTCATCTGTCGATCTTTCCGTCTGTCTGTCTGTTTGTCTGTTCATCCGTCGATCTTTCTGTCTATCTGTCTGTGTGTCTGTCTATCTGTCTGTCTGTATGTCTGTCTGTCTGTTCATCTGTCCATCCGTCTGTTTGTCTATCTGTCCGTCTGTCTGTCTGTGTGTGACAAACAGACATACAAACGTCTGTTTGTCTGTCGGTCTGTATGTCTGTCCGTCCGTCTTTCAAACCGTTTATTTCTGCAAATAAACATATTTCAACCGGATATTATTTAAAATGGTTGCCTTTTCAATTATTCTGGCTGTAATTACTTTTTACGGTTCTGTAGTAAATTAGGAACCCTTACATTTTCGCCATCTCCGTCTGTCTGTCTGTTTGTCTGTCTGTCTGACGGTCTGCCGTCTGTCTGTTCATCTGTCGATCTTTCTGTCTGTCTGTCTGGCTGTCTGTCTGTCTGTCTGTTCATCTGTCGATCTTTCTGTCTATCTATCTGAGTGTCTGTCTGTGTGTCTATGTGTCTGTATGTCTGTCTGTCTGTTCATCTGTCCATCCGTTGTCTGTCTGTTTGTTTGTCTGTCGGTCTGTATGTCTGTCCGTCCGTCTGTCTGCCCGTTTATTTCTGCAAAGAAACATATTTCGACCGGATATTACTTGAAATGATTGCCTTTTCAATTATTCTGGGTGTAAGTACTTTTTATGGTTCCGTAGTAAATTAGGAACCCTTACAATTTCGTCATGTCAGTCTGTCTGTCTGTTCGTCCGTCCGTCTGACTGTCTATCTATCTGTTGGTTAGTCCTTCTTTCCATCCATCTATTCTTGGATCCGTCTAGAAATAGAAATAATTCTTAACAAACACAAAAAAAAAAATGTCCAGTAACAAAAAATAAAAATAAATTATGCGTTATTTCCGCAATTGTGATTAAGAACTCTGTTAATAACATTTTAGAATTCAAATTTAAACGAGCTTTTTTGTTACTGGCTGTGAAAGCGTTAACACTTTATTCGTTAAAAAAAAATTGTTATGATCGGGCATAGTTCAAATAAAAAAATAAAAAACCCTTAAAGTTTCACCATGTCCGTCTGTCCGTCTGTCTGTCCGTTAGTCCGTCTGTCTATCCGTCAGCATACTCTTCTTAGCATGGTGCTAGATTGTGTCAGCGCTCTATCACTCTTCATTTATCGTTTCGTGCGGTAGTCCGTCTGTCTGTCCGCCCATTGCTTAGATCAGTGACCATTTGCAACTAGTTGTAGGTATACATATTAGTTAGGGCTTGTCCATTAATCACGTCATACGATTTTGGTATGTTTTAAACCCCCCCAGCCCCCATGGTGATATTTGGTGATATTTTCAGGACCCCCCCTAGCCAATATCACGTGTATTTTTTTGCCAACTGAAGTAGTCCTTTTAATAACACTTGAATTTACGTACCTACTTGTTTGCCAACTACGAGCTAAATGATCGCGAAGTTTTAAAACTTAGTATTTAAAAAGTATTTTATAAAAAAGTAAAGTTTTTTTTACTATAATGCTGTTCAGCAGATTCGAGAGTAACAAAAAATTACACGTGATTTTTCTGATGACCCCCCCCCCCCTCCCCTATGGTGATAATGATCCCCCTATCAGTATGACGTGATTAATGGACAAGCCCTTAAGCCGACAAACTCGAATAATAAATATCCAAAAAAAAACTATTGGGGTTCCTCCCCTACACGTGAATACAATGTGGGATATCCGTGAATAGGTATTTCAAAAAGAGTATAGGTTTTTTCCAAATTCACTATTTCGAAAAATATGAAAAATATCTTACATATTTGGCTTAAGGCATGCTGATAGATAATACTAACTATCCTGAACATAATTGGTCTAGCCAGTTTCGACCAACTACGGAACGCTAATACTGAGCATAGATCGACATGCACTTGGCCGGTTTTTTTCCTCATGCGTTATTTTAAGGGTTTCGTAGTAAACAAAAAACCCTTATAGTTTAGCCATGTCCGTCTGTCCGTCTGTCTGTCCGCAGCATAGCTCAGTGGCCGTTAGTACTAGAATTTGGTATACATATTAATTATGCTAACAAAGTGGTAGAATAAAAACTTTGGTGGGCTGTGGGTTTAAAAATAAAACCATTTCGAACGTAATCGGCCCAGCCGTTTTCGAATAACTACGGAACCCTATACTGAGCATGGCCCGACATGATCTTGGCCGGTTTTTTGATATTGTATTCTCGCCATTTTCCGCAACTCGACATCTAACGTGCCTATTTTGCGTGATCCCAACGCTGGCCAAATATTTTGCTGCCGCAATATTATAATTACAAGGTTGTATGTTACATTTTGTCATAGTACCGTGAAACTAAGTTGTCAACATTGCCCGCTTTTTTCGGAAATCCTAAAATATCTCAAAAAATATATGAAACCTTGAAGTTTTTTCTGCTCAGCATGTGCACTGTGATCGTACGAATCGGCTCACATGAAGAAATAATTTTTAGATCATCATTTAGATCAGGTTTTTGTCGTTTTAAGGTGCGTGCAAACCAAAAGAGCATTCGCTGTTCTATCCCCCGCTCTACGAAATCAACCAATCACGTTTATTGATCGAACGTGTAACGATCGAATTTCGTAGAGGTTAGAATAGCGAATGTTCTTTTGGTCTGAATGCACCTATAGAAGGCGAGCAAAGTAATCTCGTTCTTGACCAACATTGCCCACCTCAATTTAGTGCTTAAAAATAGCTCGTATGACAATAATACTACGATCACAGAAGGTTTTTGGGCAATTCTACCATTTCATGTTTATAACCCAGGGATAGTATTTATAAACAATTTTGAGTAAATTGGTTGGGCAATGTTACCTACCCGTTTTCGCTCTTTTTCATACAAGGTCCACTAACGCAATTCGCAAATGCTAGGGTTGTCACTTTTAAGTAGATATCTTAACTAAAGACGTTTAACTTTTGTTCAAAGTATTAATATACTAGTGAAGTAAAACAGTCCAAAATGTATTATTTGTTTTAATGCAATAATAATAAAACCGTTTTTTGAATGGGAATCAAGATAATATTATATTGATATAAATATCAGCCCACTAACGAAGCAGCAGACAACGAAACTGACAATTGAGAGTATACACGGTGGAATTTAATCGGTGAACAGGAACCCATTTTTCTAATTCAGTAATCGATGGCGGTCACGTTTATGTAGTACTTAAGTGGAACCAAGTTTTTTTTTTAGCATAACAAATTTTTATGTTGAAATTAAACTTTAATTAAAATTTATTGTCACTCTACTAATGGTTTAGTCTGAAAAGTTTAATACCTTTTTTCAAACTATCAGCCATGCATCGCTCTTATTTTACATAGGAATAGAGTCTATCGCAAAAATTAAAGCATGTGAGTGGTTATTGCTCATTTATGTTTTAAGTTTCTATGGCTGATAGTTTGAAAAGAGGTATTAAACTTTCAGACTAAACCATTAATAGGGTGACAATAAATTTTAATTTCAACATAAAAAAAATTTATGCTAAAAAAAAAAACTTGGTTTCACTTAAGTACTACATAAACGTGACCGCCATCGATTACTGAATTAGAAAAATGGGTTCCTGTTCACCGATTAAATTCCACCGTGTAGTTATTGATTCCGAACATTTTGTACACGTAAAATAAAATAACGGAGTTATAAAAACGTAATTTACTGAAAAAAACATTACCCTCCGCTATTTTCATAAAGTGGTAAAACTTGAAAGTGACAACTGTAGGCTATTTTTCATAATGGGCAATGTTTTCAATGTCCGTTTGCTAAAGTACTGGATAAAATTGCCCAAAGCCATAACTTATTTTCTGATTAGCTTTTTCCAATAAAACTACTATCAATGTAATCTACTGTTGTCATTTTATTACAGGTCATGGGTTTTTTTTTCATTTAATACCACCCTGTTTTGAGAAAATGTCTATATTTTGCCAAGATTTTGCCCGCCAAATAACCAACCTTACTCAAGAAGCTCTAGCAAACAACTAGATGAAGATAGACGCAAAAGTCATACTTGGTGTTGCTTCTCACATAATCTATTTTATACTAAAAATAGTTAGGCCGCCATAAGAATGTAATTTTTTTCTATAATAACCAATTTATTTAAAATTCAAGTTTTGGGCAATGTTTCCCCTGGAGGCAAAGTGGGCTAATTTTACGGTAGTAATTCTATGTGTATTTAGCTATATTTTACTAAAACCTGTATCTTAATACCTATAGTCAACTAATAGTCTAAAATTCATGATATTACATGGTTCTATGTTGTGTTGTGGTCATAATATAACTTACAAGGGCAATAAGGTTCTATGTTTGTTTGATTGATATTATTGTAAGTGGTTATATCATATATAAAATGTACTTAATATTTATAGTCATATACATTGAATTTAGGCTGTGTGGTGCGGCAGTAACAATATATTTGCCACCTACCAAGTTGGAGAACTTTTCCGATGGGTGTTATAAGAGTCGACTAAGGGACGGTACTACGCTGATCCAATTATTTGAGATGGAGGCAGGGCAGCAGCCTCATCATAATGGACACATTACTGCAATCACCAATCCGTTTGCCCAGCGTGGCTATTATGGGCATTATGTCATTTATGTCCTACCTAATGTACCCATACGCATAAATAAAATAATATAAGAGGCCCACGTCAAGACCACTGTTACTGTATTAGACTGATGATGTGATATTGAATTTGATAAGAAGGTATCCTTTTACCATTAAAGTGTATTTATCTCATAAAATCATCTATAGGTACTCATATCCATCAGTATAAGCATAATAATCTTATTATAACATCGATCGACCGATCTCTTCACTTATATAATGGT
This sequence comes from Thaumatotibia leucotreta, assembly GCA_025490895.1. Taxonomy (NCBI): domain Eukaryota; kingdom Metazoa; phylum Arthropoda; class Insecta; order Lepidoptera; family Tortricidae; genus Thaumatotibia; species Thaumatotibia leucotreta. The sequence goes on along the minus strand of JALPQI010030457.1, from coordinate 51,209 downwards.
GTTTCATACTTAATCGCTCAGATCAAACTAATGAGGTGCCGTGTTCCACAGCCTTAGATACCATGGACCCTTTGATATTAAGACACCTGAATGGATGCCTTGGTATACCAGCATAGAAGAAAGTGGAAGATGCCATGCCAGAGGACCTAACCCGTGTATGTGCCAGCCATCCTGGAACCCTTTGATATAGCAAGAATCGTTTTCCCTTTGAGATAGCAGTGATGAGTATTTGTTGCGTTGCAACCTCAGTGCGCAAAAGTACTCGTTATCATCAGATCAGCTGCGGTCATATACTCATATGCTGACTCCAGCGGCAGCGGTGAAACGCTGGAATGTGGAAGACCAAGCTAACCACGAATAAATAAATATTAATATATATAGTATTTTTCCTTTTTTAGTTTTAGTAGGTACACACGCCAACCCAGTTAACTCTATCAAAGATTTCGATTCTGGACCGTGTACGTGTTTCACTTAGTCGATTTGACCAAACTTTGATTCGAAATATAGCGCTTATTTTCGAATAGTCATGTCAAATCTCCATAGTACTTTAGCACTACATACATATATATATATATATATATAATATATATATATAAGTATATGTATATATATACACCGTGGTCTCTAATAACCCGAAAGACTTTAGCCACGCATTTTTAATGTAAAAACAAACAAAAAATATTATATGACTTTTGTCATTTTTGGCGAAAAAAAAATTTTTTTTTTTATTTTTTTTTTCAATTGTTATTTAATTTTTGAATGTATTTTAACATAAAAAGTAAAAGTTATTCATGAAACTAGCACTTACAAATCTTACAATGAGTGTTAAGGATTTTTTTACAAAAACCTCATTTTTAAAAGGTTTTATTTCTCACTTTTCGACATCTATTAATGAGGTTAGTGCGACTATTCTCCATAATGACACCAACGCCGTTAAAAAGACCTTTTGTACCGAGTTACTATTAGAAAATACGTTTTTTTTAATTGGTAATAAGGCGATAGACTCTGAAACTAGGCGATATCCAGAAAAGTTTATACGACATTATAGTTTCTAAATGTGGTCAGGAACACACTGTTAAAATCTTTCGGGTTATTAGAAATCACGGTGTATATCTGAGAGAAAGCGTTATTCTTCGAATAAAAGTTTGGTGAAACGCAGCCTTAGTTTTATTTTCAGTGACGTTTCAATTGTTTTTTCTTAAAATCTTGAATTGGTCCCGATCTGTCTTTGTCACCCATTCTTGATTCGTCATTTTAACTGGGGTCAACTATATCAACTTTGGTAATTTGTTGTATTGTCTATTTCATATTGCTCATTTAAGCCTTCGTCAACATCTTCTTTGGGTGTGTTGCTCTAACTACTATCTTGCTATACTATATGCTAACTATAAAAAATTAGTGACATAATCAGAACAGCATCAATTTAAGAACTTGACATACGACGACTGAGAGTACAGTTCGTGAAATATAAATTGGTAACTTTCTACCTACATTATAGTAAAAATAAACGTTCAATTTATATTTCTCGAACTATACTGTACGCTTAGCACATGATTGCTATGTCAGTATGTTATCGCCACATGTATAGATTTTCTATCTTTTACCAACAATATGAATAAAAGGGAGATGGATAATCTATCTCGCGGCGACATATTGTCGCACTGATCCTGTGCTAAGTTTACTGAGACGAACCATGACGATACCGCTGTCAATACAATTTTTACCTCATCATAACACTAACCTTTTCAATGCCACGGCAAAAACAGCAGCTGTCACTCCATCCACGCCACCAAAGTGTCACAAAGGAATTTGTCAAAAACCATAGATATACAATAATAACGGGATACACAGTCCGCTGGAAAAAGTGGTACAAAAATTAAGCTGCAAATTATGACAGTGCGGCTAGTTGCCTGCTTAGTCGTCTTTGGGCCGCGAGTAGTGACTGTCAACAATATGACAAAATGTGCCGTGAAGAACTGCGAAAAAACAATGCGAAAGTCAGGAAAAAAGATGGCATATACTTCTTTTGGTGTATTTTATGCATAATATAAGAGCATTTACGAGTAGGTATTCCTCGTATTTTCATGGTTTTAGTTAATTTAATTTGTTAGTATAAAATGACATGTCATGGAACAAAAATGTGAGGAGTTAGTATTAGGTCAATAATATTTTTATTTTATGGTACCCAAAACGTAATTTTTAAATTACAAAAGAAATGTATGGTGACGTCAGACGATTAAAAAAATGCAGCTACGGCAAATAATTTTAATTTGTATTGATTACTAAAGTTGTATAAGCAGCGAATTTATAGTATCAGGTATTTATTAATATATTTTAATTTGAGATTCCCACATAATCTTCAGCGACGTTTAGGTACTATGGACCAATATTATAGTTCGAGATCGACGTGAGTGACGTGACGCACACTATAAGCCTAGTCACGCGAGTGTCGTAGGTATGCTCCGCTCATATTTTAAAGACAAACGGGTCTTAATCGCGTAAACTTACGTTTAATTATATCCTGACGTTTCGGGCATGACGTTACACCCGTGGTCGCAGGCAGACTGGCGAGAGAATGTATACAACACCTTCGAGCTGCGCGGGTTTTTCGAACTACCCGCACTTGTTCTTGATTATTCACTTCTAGGCTAGGGTTGTCACTAGGCCTACACACAACACTCACAACATCCAATGGCTTTAAAATGGATGTTTCACCACGCTTACATTTGTAAATCACGGGATTCCACGCGGATGAGATTCCTTGCCCCTCATTTTGATTAAAATTCCGATGTTTCTTAATTTCAATAGCTTCACGTACTTTTCGGCTATGATGTATACGCTCGGTTGAGAGGACTTTCGGGTTCTGGAGCTCACTCCAGTGGTTAGGTCCGGACTCCAACAAATGCTCGGCCACAGCAGACTTATTGGTTTGACGCTTTTTAACAGCCGTGATATGTTCCTTGACCCTTTCCGCTATGGTGCGTTAGGTTTCCCCAATATAGGAACTACCACAGCTACAATCGATTTTATAAACGCCCGGTGTGTGGTAAGGTAAAACATCCTTAGGCGACCTTAGATGCCCTGCCACCTTTGATAACGGCATGTAAACGGTTGGTATGGAATACTTATTCAAAAGCGTACCTATTTTGTCCGTTACACCCCTGACATAAGGCAAAAATGCTGGTCGCCTTGCAACATCTGGATGTTTCTTCCTCGGTGTTCGTCTGGGTTGCCGTCTGTTCATTATGTAGCCATTTCTCTTCAGAATCTCCTGAACGTGCGACATCTCAATTTCTAGAAATTCAGGGTCACAAAGGTCATGTGCTCTGTTCTTCAGAGAATTAACCACGGACTGAAGCTGCCGGGGGTGGTGGTGAGACAGAGCGTTCAAATACCTGTCTGTGTGTGTGGGCTTCCTATAGACAGTGTGCGCCAAAGAACCATCATCTCGACCTATCACCTTTACGTCTAGAAAAGGCAAACTGCGCTCCGATTCCAATTCATATGTGAATCTGACTTTAGTATGAATGGAATTGAGATACTGGAGTAATTGCTCAACTTCATGCTTGCCACCTCTCAAAACGCAGAAGACATCATCGACATATCGCTTCCATAATTTCACTGTCCATGGTTGCAGATCTATATCTATGCTGGCCTCGAAATGCTCCATCCAGATATTTGCTAAAACCGGTGCCACAGGGCTACCCATAGCAACTCCGTCGATCTGGAGATAATGCCCCCCTCGATATAAAAAGTAGCTTCCTTCTAAACAATTCCGGAGCAAAATCATGACAGAACTCACTATCCCATTGTCAGCTAGCCTCTTTCGAACTACTTCTAGACACTCTTTAACCGGGACATTGGTGAAAAGTGACTCAACATCGAAAGTTCGAAACTCACCATTAAGTCTCCTGGTTCCTGGTTTGGTGGTGGTTGGTCGTCAGGATATAATTAAACGTAAGTTTACGCGATTAAGACCCGTTTGTCTTTAAAATATGAGTGATAATAGTGAAAGTTTAAATCAATATATATGCTCCGCTCATTTTCCGGTATTTGAAATATATACCACCAGCAAAGGATTGCATCGAATTGTAGCTACTGCTAAACCTGTCTTTAACGTATGTAAGTTAATTCGTTTAGCTAAGTTTCACATTATTTTCTCTAAAATGGTCGCATGGCCAGTATTTATTTACTTAAAAAAACCATTTGTTTTTGTTGCATAGAGAGTCTTTGTCTTCAGACCAATTATTATGCAGGTTATTATTTGTGTTAATGTCAAAAAACAGTAGTAGAAAAATATTATTATCCATGCCCTCAGGTCCTAATTGACCTGGTTTCACTATAGCTACTACAATGTAATACTAGCATAAGTAGCATTATTTAGTACTTAGAAGCGAATAATGACAAATATTATGCTATAAATAAACATATTTATTTTGATATTTTCTACTTCCTAATTCACATACGTCGTCTGTCACAATTATTTAAATTACCAATAAAGCTACTCCCATCATTCTCTGTTCATTTTAGATGTCAACCGTCAGGAGCTGTCACAAAACGTCTAATCATAATTAAAATAGAGTCATAGGTTTGAAAAGTTTTTACTTAAATAAGACTTCAATGTGCAGATTTGACACTTAATGTTTAGGGCATTAAGCACAAGTTTCTACGAATTTTGTATCCTAAAGTAAATAAGCAGTAAGCGATATTATCATCAACCGGACAAAATCAGCTCATGACATATTGTGCCATGTTTTTTGATATTCTTGTTCCGCACAGGGTGTCTACCTATTTAAACGTCATTGTCAAAAACTATAAGCAAGTGCGACTAGGTCTCTATTGATCTGTGACTTGTATATCGGTCTTTGGCGTTGAAACAGTGTTACCAACATAACCGTTATCGCCGTCCACAAGGTTTCAATTAGATTGGACAATGACTGCTATATTGGTAGGTACTGATTAACAAGAGAGTTTCAACGCCAAAGACTATTTGTAAGTCACCATCCACAAAATAATATGTAACTATGCACGTGCGTAAAGTTCAAATTTAGCTTTTATAGTTTTACGTGGCGTTGAAAAGGTTGAAGCAAGTCACCAGTCTCACGACTCACCAGTCAGCTATTTGGAATATAGTTGATTTTTGTGGTAAAACATGTTAGTTTATTGGTGTCTGCAAATGACTTTGCATTTATTCGTAACTCTTACACGCATCCAGTCCAATTGCCTTATTCATAAAACATCAAGACACATTAGTTAACTGTGTTGGCGATGAAATGATTATATGAACAGGTTGTGTAGCCAATATGCCAATCGCTAACATTCAGTCGCGACCGAAACTCAACTGTCTTCGTCACACCAATAAGAAAGAGTGACAGAGAGAAAACTACGATACACTACCTGCTCAGCGTAGCGTAGCGATTGGCACCAAAGAGAATAAAATCACTACGTTTTAAGAGACGGCACTCTCGAACAAGCCTAAAACCGAATTATGAAAGTATTTTGTGCCAACGTACACAATACAATGTCAATACTACCAACTTAAAAAAGCAACACTAGAGCTCGACACTCACTACACTTACTGTTTATCGATATCGATAAAAGTGCAATAATTTTGCTGCACCTACCGTAATACTGAATTTATATTACCATAGAATAATGAAAGGGTAAAATAAAATAAGGCTATAACACAATATTTATCATTATTTATTTATTTAATATAACACAAAAATATTTTTATTGTATAGGTATTTTTATTTCATTTTCTTAGTAGGTTATGGGCCCAATCGTAAATATTATACTATGGAGTGGCGATTTTGTTTTTCAGGAGTCTAAGCAATGTAACCACTTAAATATACAATGGGTTGATTTTCAATTCCTGTTAAATCTATTTCGAATTGCTTCTCAAAATCGTTTTCGTGAATTAAAAGGTGATACTCTCTTCTGTATTCGTTCTCCGTCCGATCCTCTTCGATAATATACATCTGAAATAAAGCGATTATCGATAAATTTTGTTGCACTCTATTTGTGCATTAGCTTGCCTTATTTAGACGTTTGCCATTGAAATTATTTCTTATTTCATTAGTAACTGTTATCGTTTGCAGTTAAAGATTATATATTCAATTATGAAATGAAAAAATAATTTGCTACTAATATAAAATAATTCGATACTGACCTGCCTGGATCAAGAGGAAATGTTGGCAAAAATACGCCAGAAGTTCGTTTTAATCCACGCCGAACACCACACACTTCACATTTCCATATTGATTTGCCCCCCATTTAGACCAAACACTTAAATATTTTGTATAAAACACAATAAAAACATGAACCCGGAATCCGCTTTCACAATAAACAATTATGACGGTACGTTTCTGACACTGACGTTTTACCTATTTAGGTGGTAAATAAAAGTATAATACGTCTAAGTTTGAAGGCCAGTATGATTATGTGCTAATAAAATGCAACAGTAGGCATTTTAATTCTATAAGATTATTTTTATATCTCAATGTTGGTACCAAATGCTTTCATAATTTACCATAGTATGAAGTGTCGAGGGGCGATTGGCACGTTAGCTAATATAGCTACGGACTCAGATCTATCGACCTCTTTTGAAAAGCAAGTTCAGTTTCTCAAAAGAGGTTGGTGACAGATTACAAACTCTTAATTAACAAGCAACTCGCAGCTACGCGTCTTTTTTCAATTGTATAGATTAAAAAGAGAAGTGTGGCGGCAAGTTGATGTTAAACACAAGATATGCTAGCCTTGCTATAGGAATTAACGTGACTGTAATCATAACATTACCTCCTGATGACAGTAGGTAAGGACATTTTTTCGCCGCCAATGAATTGATATAACTGATAAAATATATGTTCGTTTAACACTACGAAGCTGATACTTACTTTGTTGAGTTAGTTGTTTACATGCAATTTGTTGCTTGGCGTGTGTTGCTCGCTTTTATTTTTTGACGTGGCGGTGAAAAGGTGAACGAAAAGGTGCCACTTTGTCACTTAAATTGATGGCTTTTCCTTTTGACATAGGATTTAAAACAAATTGGCAGATTGTAGTGTATTGCGTCCTTTTTCCTTAACTACGTTCGGTTATGCGTTTAAATTTGGAACAGATTTTAAATTTCTAGTGGGTCTCTATTCCAGTATCCATAAATATTAAAATAGTAAACGACACGAAACGTCATTTCAATACGTTTTCCTTATACAAACCATACGACATTCAATCTCGATTAATCGGAGAATAGGCACCACAGTGATTGTCTATTTGTTCAAATCAATTTTGACAGGAAAACCACTATTATTCCGTTCCCAAGAACACTAAACGTAGCGTTCGCGGCCAAAAACGTTTGAAAGAACATTAACCGTAACGGAAACTTTATAAGAAGAACATGACATGACAGTTCATCTCTTACAACAGAATTAGGAAAACCGTTATTATTCCGTTCGTTGAGAACAGAATCGGCCATTAAGCGTTCCGTCAAAGAACATTAAGAAGTATCGGTTAATGAGAACAAAAACTTTATGATTATGGTTTGGGGTTGACGTATGGTAACGGTTTGAAAATAATAACGGTTTCCGATCCCTGGTCATTTGGAGAAAACGGAAAAACAAATTTGCTACGTAAAAACACCCTGTTTATGTGATTGTTTACGTGATGAAAGCTCATTGAACAGATTCTAGTACCTTGTTTACGTACCACTTAACTGGAACTGGCCACTTCACGTCGATAAATTAAATACTTGATTGTCAATGTCATGTTATTTTCCGCTGGATTGTGTCGTTTGATGACATGACAGACAGTGTTATTGTGAGATGTGATAATGCACATGATGATTTTTTAGACGAAATTATAATAAATTTTTTTGTTAGGAAAATGAAATCAAAAAAGTTACGTGAAAAGATTTCTTAATTTATATTTAAAGTTAATTATTTTAATGTAAAGTATCATGTGTTATAATACCTGCAACTAATAAATTAGGACCTTATATTTCCGCCTACTAATATCTCAGAAAATAGTAGAGGGAAGATGATCGGACATCTAATACGACGTGACTCTTTTATAAGCAACATCATTGAAGGAAAGGGTGAAGGCAAGCGAGGAAGGGGAAGACCGAGGATAAGTTACAAGGATCAGATAAAAGAAAAGACAAGGGTCATGTCGTATAGGGAAATCAAGGACGGAGCCCAAGATAGAACCTGCTATGCTATTCTCATCACACATTTGATGCTGCGTTCATCAAAGAGCTCGACGACGAGCCTTCACTTCGACATCGAGCGCAGCACTGCGAAAAACGGTATTCACTAACGTATAACAGCTCGTCGTTGAACTGTAGGCGGTAACTCTCGACGCAGTGTAGTTCCATCTCACGCCGCATTCGGCACCGAGCGCTAGTGTCGTTTAAAATGCATTAGTGAATACCATTTTTAGGCTCGACGCTGCCGCAGCGCTGATAGTAAGGCGGTTTCCTTAGTGAATAACACTGCAGATGGAGAGAGCTACATCGACGAGTCTATCTCTTAAATTTATGATGATTGATGATATTGATGATGAATATCTCTGGACCTCCATATGTACCGGTTAGATGCGACCTGCATCTAGCGTGTCCCGGCGACCTTCATGAGGTCGTCTGTCCATCTTGTGGGCGCAGCGTAGGGCGTTTGCCTAGCCGTGGTCTCCACTCGAGCACTCCTATGTTCAGCAGTGGACGTCTTATGGCTGAGATGATGATGATGATGATGAGGAATATATCAGAGTTTGTACGGAATATCAGATTTTTTTCTCGAATCGGATGTCCGTCCCACAGTAAAAGTTCATCAGACATCAGAATTGACAACGTTTCAAAATTTTCGATGTCCCCAAATCGAAAACCATTTCGAGATATACGCATGTAGATCACAAAACTATATTTTTTAATTATTTTTTTGCAATTTTTTTTAATATTAAAAATAGTTTAAAGGGGAAGTGACGTCACATAGCTGATTCAGAGCTGCCACTATAACCAAAAAAATCTTGTGGTTGGAATGTCACTGGTGTTTGGCAGTGACATTAATTTTTACACTTGTTGTTGTAGTGTATGAAACATCACTTGTGAAGTCATTTAGCTAATTTTTGACGTTTGTAACTTACGCTCTTTCTGCTCGAAGTAGTAATAAAACGGGATTTTTTCACTAAAATAGCATTTAAAAAAAAATACGTGTACCTTTTAATATTGAGTTCTTTCAAAACAGACAATAAAAACTAGGACTAAAAAATATCAAATGTTGTCAATTAACTCCCTAAAGTTTGGACGGTGAATAAAAAATTACCCATAAGCACATCACAAGCCTTAATTGAGTTTACTGAGGGATTACTCTGAGTTGTGAAAGATTGTCTCCTGGTATTTATTTATTACCTATAGGTATGTTATGTATGAGTCATTAAAAGCAATAGATAATATGTATGCGCTGTTATGCCCTGGCCACGACATTGGTCTAAGGCGACCGCGGCAGCGGCGAGCGGGGCGGCGAAAACGGTCTAAGCGATGAGCATGCCACGACAACGGTCTAAGCGCCTAAGCGGTGAGCGAATGGGACGTAATCAAAGGACGCAAAATATCATTATCAAAAGTGGCCCTTCAGTGTCTCGAAATTATTATTTATAAATTATTTTGTAAGCAATCCTATTTAATATACAATAATATTAAACTTACCGCTGTCATTCGGAAAATGTTCTTTTATTTCTTCCCATAACCGTTTTATTACATGCCGCAACTTATGTTGCGAATGCTGTGCCATCCACAAGGCAGGCCTATTTAAATTTTTACTTATAAACGCCTCTGTGTCCAACATCGCGGAGCGAATAAAACAAAATATTTTGATCTTTAAAATTCCGCCCGATACGTGCCGCCTCTAAGACCGTTCGCGCCGCTCGAAGTCGTGGCATGGCTCAAACCGCCAGTGCGTTTAATCTCGCCGCCCGCCGCGCCGCTGGTCGCCTTAGCCGGTCGCGCAAGTAAATTCGCGCGCGATTTAGCCCACAGCGAATTGTCGTGGCATGCTTCCTTAGCGGTCTTGATTTTGTTTAATTCGCTCGCCGCTGGTCGCCTTAGCCAATCGCCTTAGACCGATGTCGTGGCCAGGGCATTAGGTTGCACTTACAATAATTACGTATGAGGTGTCGTATGCGCAGGAGTATAGAAAATAGCGGAGTAGAACCACAAAGCAGAGACTAAAAGGAATCCGATTACTGCTTCGGATTACTTTTATACGTGTACTTTGTAATCTAGATGACAAAGTACTCATACAAATGTAATTTTTAGAAGTAATCAGACTACATTTTACCAAATTCTGCCACAATCCGCCTGCTTTTAAAAAAACTTTTTACTTATTTATTGAATCTACTTTTTAAGTTTAAAGTTTAAAAAAAAGATATTTTTTTAGTACCTGTTGGTACCTACTGGTTTTTTACGCACTAATGCAAGAAGTGATTAATTTCTTGTCAGGTCGAATCTTCGAAGGACCATCTGCATTGAAAAACATACGAATTGTCTTTTCGCATTCCTACATGCAGGTGCGAAAAGAAAATATGTAACTCATTTGAACGAAAGTGTCATAAGAGTGACAAAGAAAAATCCCCAAAATTTACTAACTTCAGTATTCGCAGTAACAGACCAGTTCATATCATCTTGTCATAATTGTCTGTAGATAAATATTTTGTTTTTTTTTTTAGGTTGTGTTATATAAGTATTTATTTTCAAAAATACAATTTATGTACATAGATTAAATCTAACTAATCTACTTAACCTAACCTATATCTAAGATTGGCCCTTGTGGCATTGTACCGAGGATGCTGGCGGCATTACCTCGCTGTATCGCAATACTGATGCGTTGTGCGAGGAAGTCGCCAGATCTTCGGTCTTTAGTTACGTCAACCGGACGTTTTGCGATCTCAGATAAATAAATAATAATAATTAAATATCATATCGATCTAGTCCCGTGGTAAGCTCAATCAAGGCCCAATTAATTGTCGGAATCTACCAGACAAATTAATATACAGGGTGTACACCACCCACTGAAAACCTTAAACGGGGTGATTCAGTAGGCTATACTGAACAACTTTTACTATGAGGCCAATCACGAAATCTAAAAAAAGCTGTCTTTTTCATACATTTTGACCGATCGATAACGACATTTTGTGTGAAAAAGCTAAAAAAATATGGAGATTTCTGGGTTACTTCCATAGTAAAAGTTGTTCAGTATAACCTACAAAATCAGCCCGTTCAAGGTTTTCAGTGTATGGTGTAACAGCCTGTATAAAATAGATAGGTAGATACATATACAGGGTGCTCGCGAGGAACCCGTAAGATTTTAATGCTGAATTCCTGAGCATATTTAGAGTACCTATTTAATGTTACATAAAATTTCCTGGATTCGGCTTGGTTCCAGAGATTATTAACCTCGTAACTCGTCATAAAACTTCTTTTTGATTACAATGCGCACAATGTGTTCTATTATTACCACACCTTTTGCCTGACAATCAAAAAATAAGAATAGACTTGACGAATAGATCTGTCATTAAAAAAAAACTTAAAAAAAATAATTTAACAAATTGTTGTTTTGATAAAAAGTGTTGGATATGTTAAAAAGTATTCAAAAAGTAAAAAAAAATGAAAAAAAAAAAAAAAAATTGTGAAATTTTACATTAGGTCTGTTAGTATTTTTTGTCTATTTTGATGTCTAGAATGCATAGTAAAAATCTTGCGATTTCCTCGCGAGCACCCTGTAGATGGGGCTATTCCGTGCTTTTCAATACTCTTGTCTTGAGTATTATTTAGGTATGCCAGCCTTGGCCCAAGATGGAACCATCACAGTTGACAGCCGCGATGGCACCGACCGCGATATTTCACATTCTACACCAATCTGGGTGCTTAGCAAAGTTGCCAATCGCTAGCGCTTAAACGTCAATCGTAGGCGAAAGGAAATCTGTCTTTTCCCCTCACTAGCTCGTAAAGTGCTCGTTTATCGTTTAATACGAGCGGGTAAAAACGCATTTTACACACTTGTGAATAAAGTAATTTGACATTGCTCTAATTCTTATAGCCCCCTACTGCCTAGTATAAATGAATCTGTATGACCGTAGTAAACATACGCAATCGGAGCTCACATGTTAAATTGGTAGTTCTCATGGGTGACTTTGTAAGCCATTGGCTATATTTAAATACCACTCTATGATACGTTGCGACATTGAGTTTTAAATGGTTTCTTTACGTTAATTTACATTTGGATGAGATTTGTAATCATATTTCCTCGCGATAGTGAGGGGAAAAAAGTTGTATTATACTTGGCGGCAAAGTTTGTTCAACTCTCGTGCCTTGAGACCTTCGCAATGCTCAAGATTCCAGTTTTTGAACCACTCGCTACGCTCGTGGCTCAATTTTGGAATCTTTCGCTAGCTCAGGTCTCAATATTGGCACGACAGTTAAACAACAACTTTGCCCCCTTGTATAATAAATAACTATTGTCGCACTAATATGCAAGTGTGATAGAGAGGGAAAACTATGATACGCTACCAAGCGCTAGCGATTGGCAACTTGGCTAAACATCCTGATCAGATTTTGCTCGATAGGACAGAATTATCATTAGAAGCCAATTTAGCTCCAATTAAAACACATAAATGTTTAGTAATCAGTACCTTACGATGTATGGACTAATTAATTTTTAATTAATAAAGATGGTGGACGGTGTATAAATATAAATATCTTGGGACATCTTACACAAATCGACTCAGTCCCACGGTAAGCTCAATTAAGGCTTGTCATGTGGGGCCCAAGCGACGATGTAATTTATTATATAGATACATATAGATACTTAAATACATACACAGCCATGACCAAGGAACAAATATTTGTGATAAATATACCTCGATATTTTTCTAGCAGGAACGAGAGATTGATAAATTTAGACATCGACATAACTTTTATCGATAAGTCTTATTGTAGTCGATAAATATATTTAATAAATAAAAAAATTGCCGTAGCTTTGAGATAAATTTCACAAATGCAAATCATACTCAAAATGATACATAATTTTTTTCATATCTTGTATTTAGTACCCATCAAAATTGCAAAGATTAATAAAATATGCTCTAAAGCCATTTGAAACGATTAAGTAATAATAAATATAAGATAGTTAGAACAAAGCCTAGATGGGTCTTGTATTTCTTGGTTACCTGTTTTTACGGAGTTAGCATTTTTATGAGAACAGGATGAACTCATCGATAGCAGTTATGTCGATGTTTAATTTTGTCAATCTCTCGTTCTTGCTAGAAAAATATCGAGGTATAGTGATAAATAAATACACAAATAATGCCCTCGCCGGGAATCGAACCCGGAACCTTCTTTGTAGGCAGGGTCACTACCAACTAGGCTATGGAGACTAACCAAGTGTATCAGAATAAATTAAAAAAACAGCATATTCTGTGAAATAAAACTATGAAAACGGATTTATAAACTCGCGTATATTAACTATTTTTAACTTCATTCCGACGTTTCGAACACTTTACAGGGTTCGTGGTCTGCGGATGACTGACACTGGAGGAAATCTGATAGATCTACCTCCATCAAAATAAGAAAGATAAGTACAAAACTACCCACCAAAGAAAAATATACTAAACCACAGACAATACATTTTAAGGGCGGATGTACATACTAAATTTGCAAATTAAGCTAGTTATTCATTACAAGTATTTCAGAATGAAGACATGATGATTTTCAGAATGAAGATGAGTTTTCATAGTTTTATTTCATGTGTCCTCGCGGTAACCGAAGAAAATATTAAGCATATTCTGTATTAAATAGGTTTCTTATTCTTATTATTTAAAACTGTTGGTGCTTTTTTTTGCACTACTGCGACATGTGGTCCATTTCTTGTTTTGGTCAAAACTTCGTAGAGCCATCTGTACCGAAAAACATCGTACACGGACGAAAAGGAAACTCGTAACGACGACAATCAATTAAAAACGACCGAAGGAAAGATGGGATGGGATTTTTTTTCCGCATTTGTATCGTAATGCATTATAATCTGATTTAGTTTACCTTTATATTTCCATTGATTTACTCATATTAATTATTAACAAAGTCGTTTTATATAATTGTATACTCTTATTGTTTTACTGGAATCTACAAGTATACTGCTTACGCAAAATAGTACATTACGACAGAAGTGCGAAAAATACGAAATTCGACGCGAGTGGCGATGTTTTAAAACACGACCGATAGGGAGTGTTTTAAATCGATGCGAGTTACGAATTTCGTTTTTGCACGTGTCTCGTTCGACGTTTTTTAGTACAGATGGCCCTCCGAAGTTTTGGACCTGACGTAAAATGAGCCACTTCTCGCGCTAGAGCCTAAAAAAGGCACCATCTGTACTAAAAAATACATTTTCAACTAAGTACTACCTATCTATTTAAAAGATCCATATTGATCAATAATGAATAGCATGCTCTATCTACACACTGTTAAATCGAACCAATCAATCATAAAATATCTAATTACAAATAAATATTACCCACAGTTCAAAAACCCCCTAATTTCGAAACTAAATCGTGATTTACTTGCGAAATTCGCGCATCCCATTCACCCGCGCATGCGCCGGTTTGGTTTCGAAACGTCGTAAGTTCTACAAAATGGTTGTCGCTTTTATACTCTGTTTGGTTTGGTGTTTAAAAAAGGTAAACAATCTTGCAGTATCTTTTTAATGAAAACTACGAGTAGAAAATAAGTTTTAGCAAATATACCTACGAGTACATAATATAACAAGGAAATACCGTGATTTACATTGTTTTTCTACTCCCGTACTTTTATTTGTCATTTACATGGTCGTGAATACAGCATTAAGCCCCTACCTTACAGATGTCAAGATAAGTCTATATTGTCTATTCCCTATAAATGCATTCGGGTTTACACGCAATGCGAATACATGGCTACATTGGCTACCAACAAAATAAAAAAAAAATCTGATGAACACTAAATCATAGAGTAGCTTTCTTTTTTAATTTTGACGTCTCCCGCCCGACCTTGATGATTAATAAAATTGTGTTTGACTAAGAATATTTCTAAAATTTACAATTTTATTTAAAAATAAATGTGTGGTCGTAGAAAAAGTATTGTATGCAACATTGTTTAACTGAGTCAAAAAATGCTCATGGCGTCTTTAATAACCATGTTCAAAAGAATAAAAGATACTTGGTGTTTAAAAACAGGTAAACAATTGTTTACCTGTTTAAATGTTTAAATCAAACAGAGTACAGAGAAACACCAGGATGCTTAGCCAAGTTGCCAATCGCTAACCCTTAGCAGCGTATTGTAGTTTTCCCTCTCTGTCACCCTTTCATATTAGTGCGACAAAGACAGCTGCCTTTTGTTTACGATTGACGATTACGCGTTAGCGATTGACTTGTCTAAGTACCCAGAAAAGTGCGAGTAGGACAACCTATGTGCATTCTGCAATCGTATGACGATAAGCAATAAGTAATAAATGTATGAGAATGACAGATTCGAACGAAAAGTCTCGTGACCATTTCCATACATTATTATAGTCACGTGACTTACCGCTTATCGTATACGATAGTAGAATGTCGTCTTGGCTAGGCCTGTTGAACTGTAACTGGAACTTCGCAATTTTATATAGCTGCTTATTCAGGAACTTAATACTCCGGACCACATATGATGTGCATTAAAATTTTCAATAAGATCCCACTATCCATTAAAAAATTACAAAACCCAGTATCGTTTAAGAAAACACTCAGTAAATATCTAATGGACAGATCTTTCTACACACTACAAGAGTTTTGTTGTGATAACTGTAGACTCAATTAGTTTTTTAAATCATTAATTTATTTTCTTGCTTTGTCAAACGATGTCTATTAATTACCTATAAGATTTCTGTGCCCTTTCAGGGTTCATATACATATAAAATGTAACCTGTGTGCAATAAATGATTTGATTTGAAAGCAGGGCTGTTAGAACTAAGAAAATAACATAAAAAATCATTCCTGAAATGGCTTCCACTCAGCTTCGTGCCAAATCATCTCTATGATTTCTTGACGCTGGTATTACATGAGCATATGCCTTTTTGCAACTAGATAGAAAACCAACCTTGCTCAGTTTGAATCTGAATGCGATGATGATCCGATTCTACCGATTATGATATTCGATTGCTCGATTATCGCTAGATCCGATTAGTGGTAATTGTATGATAGTGTTGGGACGTTGTCGATGATTCCAAACGATTTTTTAAAACGTAGATTTATTAAATTTTTTAAATTAAGACTACACATGGGTCGTGTTTTACAAAATTACAATTTATAATTTTGCTGTTTGCTTGTTTCCTTCTAGCCAATACGTGTGTGCGTTAGAGAGGCGGTTGTAAAATGTGACTTTATAAAACGCGACCGTGTGTTTCTTGGGTCATTTAAATTTGCGCACACCGAAAAAAATGTTTTGTTTTTAAATGTCTATTGACATGACATTTTGTATGGAAAAGTGTTTTTTCCGCGATTTCGGCATTGGTGTCATAATAAAAGTTGTTTCAGTATGACATATACGTATACATGACTGTGTATACTTGTGTATATTTGTGAGGTTATTAGGGACTCAGGAAAGTGTATTCGCCGTGTATTCGCTAGTGCCATATCGGTATGAAATGCTTTTTTATTAGTTGTCAAGACCACAAGCCAAGAACACCCGAAAATATCGATAAAATATAAATAAATGCATTAATAATCTGGCAATTTTAGTATAAAACTTAATTTTAGATACCTTTATGAAATATCCTATTATGGAGTCACGTTTAACGGATTTTAATCGGGAATAAAATTAATTATAATTATCTGTCTGTTATGTGATGAATCTTGGGACATCTTATACAAATCTGCTTAGTCCCACGGTAAGCTCAATTAAGGCTTGTGATGTGGGTACCAAACCACGATATATATAATAGATGGATACATCATCATCATCATAAATTTTAGAGTCAAACTCTTGTCGGCGTAACTTATGAATGTAGCGGTCTCCATCTAACTCTGTCCAAAGCCGCCTCCTTTACTTCCTTGTACGACACAACGTCTACTTTCTCTTTTATTTGTTTCATGTAACTTCTTCTTGGTCTCCTTCTTCCTTCTTCTCCTGAAGATTTATATATATAGGTACTTAAATACATAGACAATCACGACCAAGAAACAAATATTTGTGACAAATAAATACACAAATAATGCCCTCGCCAGGATTCGAACCTGGAACCTCCAGCTTCGTAGGCAGAATCACTACCAACCATGCTACGGAGGCAGATTATTAGTTTGATGAAAACCTATCTAAAGCTGTTAAAAATTAAATGTGCTTTCTATTTATTCTAATGTCGATATTTTTCTTAACACTACTCTATAAAAATTGTTTCACATTGTGACCTTGTTTCTAATTTAAACGATATTGTTTAAAGTAATGAACTAATGAAAGAGAATCGCGTGAGAATTTTCTAATGCGAATTTAATGTATAATTACGTTTAAAAATATGTGTACATTTCTAAACTCGTGTTTAAAGTGCCGTGCCGTGTAGTGACGGCAGTAAGGATACATTTGTCACCGCCTCAACTTCTCGCGGGTGTCGTAAGAGACGACTAAGGGATTGAAGTGTCACTGACCATTATTTGACAAAAGATTGATGATGGACAGCAGCGTCATCATAGTGGACACATTACTGCGATCGCTTTCGCTTGCCCAGTGGCGATTTTCGGCATTTACCTCCTAATGCATATAGGTGCATGATAAATAGGATAAGCCTACGCCCAGCAGTGGACTGCCCAACTAGCAAAATACAGTCATATAGAAGTTGAGACAACGTTTTGCATATAACTTCTAGTCTAATTTGGTTGGTCATATAAACGTAAGGTAAACGGTTACAAAAGGCGAAAGTGGCGCAAATTATAAGACTTATTGGTGAGATAAAGGTTAAATAAAGGTTTGCATGGCGACTTAAATCGCTTATTAAAGGTATTGTAACGATTAAGGATAAGGAATGACCAAAACGTTATATAAAGAGTACAACAAAAACCTTTACGCGGCCTAAATATCAAATAAATGTTTTATAACTGACCATTTTGTTTTATAGAAGGTTTAGTGTAATCCTTACTCATTGCTTATCGGACTTTTAAGTTACTTAAACATTTTTAAGTTTTATTTATAAAACTGCTCCTAACATTTATTTTAGATACGCGCAATACTTGGTGTGTGTGACAAAAAGTGTACGGAAAAATAATACAAGGTAATTTTATAAGTTTTGTAATAGTAATTATTGTTCTATATATTGAGCGTTTGCACATTTGGCGTGAGCTGAATTCGTATGGGAAGGTCACTTTACTGTTAAAGTTTATGATGATATACAGTTTTTTGCTGTCGCGCTCTTAATATATTCGAAATAATTATAATTTATAACAATATTTCTTCATATTTTATTAAAGTTAAGGTTAGCCATTTTGGAACAAGTCATGAATTTATACTTAAACGACTACAATATAACTTTATCTTAAGTAAAGGTTTTTATAACGACTACAAATTGTCCGCCATTACTAGTCCACCACTTCGTTTGTACCGTTTCCAAGATGTAACGTCCATGGTTTTTTTCTTTGAAATAGTACTGTGATGCTCACGAAATGGCGACTGATGTTTTATAATATTAATTTCAAATCGACTTTAAATTGCATGATGTTTTATAACCGTAACTTAAAATCAATTTAAAAACATATAGTTCAATAAAAGGAATATAACGGGTTCGGCAACAACTAAAGGTTTTTAAAAATTTTTGTTTGACGTTAATATAACCAACTGTTGAATAAAAGGTAGATAACAGTCCCGCTGATATCTTTTTGTCATATAGCTGTTACCCTCAATACCGCTATATAACTGTCGAGATAAGGTTTTATGATATCACTTATACAACAATAAAATTATGTAGACGTTGTAAAAATGACCTTATTACGACGGTTCTGTTTTTTCCAAACCCTTTATAAGACGAAAACGTTTATACAACTTTGAACATCATTAAGTAAACGTTTTCTTTAAAACCTCTACATGATTGTTGTATAATTAAGTCGCAAAAACGTTTATTTACCATAATTAGACTATTTGGTAGGACGACTAAACTATCAGATTTATAACGTTTATTTGACTAACAGGTTAACTAAAAACGACTATAAAACTCTTATATGGCTAAAGGTCGTATAACTCTTGATTTATATGACTTCTTTGCTAGTTGGGTGTGGCTGATGATGTGTGATGTTATGTCCAAAGTATGAAGACCCAAATTGCTAGGGTAAGTTCTCCAGTGAATGAACAAATCCAGTGAACGAACAAAATACAAGTTTTTTTCGTAAAATAAGTTTTCTGTACATTTCTACTACGCGTTATATTTTTTTTTCGGGTAGGAATATTATTTGGCAAGTTCTGGTAGCACTTACATCAACTCATATGCATCAGTGTCCAAGTGGCGACGTTCTAAAGTGGGCACGTTGCGCCGGTTCGTTTTTTATATGGAGGTGTTATAAGGATTGAGGTAAGCTTACGTTGTGTTTAATGTGTTATTGTGTGCGTTTCGTGCATCTCCCAGGTACAGTGCGTGTTTTTTTGAAACCGGAAGGTTATGATTATGCTATTAAAGTATAGTTTAATGTAATTTCGTTTAAAATAGTGGATTTTAGTCTAGTGTTCTATAACTAAAACTCAAAATGGCTTAAACCTAGTGACCGAACGGGGGAGTTCATTCACTGGAATTGCGTGATTTATTGTTTGTTCCATATCTTACGTTTTAGTGGTTATTATAAGATATGGTTTCCTTTGGATTTAATAGAAATATCCTGTCTAGCAAAGGGCCAGTGTTCGAACAAAACTTGATATATTCAATTTTTAATGAACTACCGCAAACACAGTTAGTTCATTAATTGGATTGCGAAAACCAGTGAATGAACTAAATAATTTATTTCGTATTTTGTCTGGTTTTAAGACATGGAAAGGTAAAAAAAATCGTATAAAAAATTCCAATATGACCAATAATCTCTCGACAAACCTCTAAAAGCTGTTGCAACTAGTGATTTTTTTAATTTTTTTTTTAATTTTTTTTTTTTTATACCACGTCGGTGGCAAACAAGCATACGGCCAGCCTGATGGAAAGCAGTCACCGTAGCCTATGGGCGCTTGCAACCCCAGGGGTGTCACATGCGCGTTGCCGACCCAATAAGAACTTGTACACTCCTCTTTTGAAGAACCCCATACTGTAGTCCAACGGGAAAACCTCGGCAGGGAGCTCATTCCACAGACGGACCGTCCGCGGGAGGAAGTTCCTCTGAAACCGCACGGTGCGCGACCATTTAGGTTGCAAGGTGTGAGGATGAGCGCCCAGTCGGTGGCGAGCGGTGCGATGATGAAAAGTGGACGTTGGCATCATGTCGAACAGTTCTTCAGAGCACAACCCATTGTACAGATGATAGAACACACATAAGGAGGCGAAGTCTCTCCTTAGACTTAAGGGTTCAATACCGCCTGTGAGTCTGGGATCGTCGACTATTCGGACAGCTCGTCTCTGAACCGAGTCAAAGGGTGCAAGCTGGTATACAGGTGCTCCTGCCCAGAGGTGACAGCAATACTCCATATGGGGTCTGACTTGCGACTTATATAACAGAAGTCTTTGCCCCGGAGTAAAGTATCCCCTCGCTTTATTGAGCACCCCGAGCTTTTTGGATGCCAGCGTAGCTTTTCCCTCTAGGTGACATCGGAATTGGACGTCGTTGGAAATGTCGACTCCGAGGATCCCAATACTCCCTGACATGGTAAGAGCTGTGTCTTGGAACTTTGGAGCCACAGTAAATGGGGTTTTTTTAGCGGTAAACGCGCAAACTTGTGTCTTTGTGGGGTTGAACCTGACTAGGTTATCCCGACCCCATAACGAGACTCTAGATAAAGTGTTCTCGATGTCAGACACAAGTTTTCCGCGACTTTCCAGTACCACAGAGCGAGGGATATTAGCACGCCCTGTGTAAAAAGTATCCCCAGTACTGTCATCCGCATAGCAATGGAGGTCGCCGATAGACAACATGTCATTGATATGCAGAAGGAACAGCGTTGGGGATAGCACAGAGCCTTGCGGGACGCCAGCGTTTATGTCCATGCTATCAGAGCAGCTACCGTCTACTACGGCACGAATGCGTCTGCCGGACAAAAAGCTAGCAATCCATCTGCATAATCCCTCGGGCAGTCCATAAGATGGCAACTTCGACAAAAGGCCCCTATGCCAGACCCGATCGAACGCCTTCGCTATATCTAGGCTGACTGCCAAAGCCTCGCCTTGACTCTCAATGGCTGATGCCCAGCGGTGAGTGAGGTACACTAGAAGATCACCGGTAGAGCGACCGTGGCGAAAGCCATACTGGCGATCGCTTATAAGATCGTGTTCTTCTAGGTAACCAAGGAGCTTAGCGTTAACTATACGCTCCATGACCTTAGAGAGAAGGGAGGTGATAGCGATAGGCCTATAATTCGATGGATCCGATCTGTCACCCTTTTTTGGAACAGGGTGCACAAGGGCCGTCTTCCACGAAGATGGAACTTCCCGTTTGATACTGGAAAGAGCGAAGAGACGCGTTAACACAGGACACAACTCAGGAGCACAACGTTTAAGCACCACTGCAGGTATGCCGTCTGGCCCGCTCGACTTGTGAACGTTTAACGACAGCAACTCCTGCCTGTTTTAATATCTCAAAATCAACGCTATTTAAATCACCGAAATTGACCAAATTCATGCCACTGAAGAAACAAACATAGACAAATCTTTGGTTAATCAAAAGTAGCACTTCATATGCAGAATGAGCTCAGTTTACTTTTTAACGAAAGCGACATATAAGGTCACTCTTCAATGGCCACTGAAGAGTTAATTGAACCTTCCCAGAATACGCAGAAATGTGGAACTGTAATTGATGTCGTTTAATTATGTTTATAGTTATTATGTCTCATTAAAGTTCAAATTAAATTATCGAATATTACTAGCACTACCAATTAAAAATAGAGTACTTTTTGCATTTTAATTCATTATTTTTAAGGTAGTTCATTCATTGGTTTCATTTGTTCATTTACTAGAATTTTGTGTTCATTCACTGGTGATTTTCCATTTTATCCCCTACAGTTAGCTATAATTTAAAACTGTGCAGCACTAATGCAAAATAAAATTGATTTTAGAAAACTACAATAGTGGTTTACTCTATAAGAACATTCATATTTAAACTTCATTATTGCTCCCAGCCACAAAAAATAAATTAAGTTGAAAATTTCCTTAAGTGTTCATTCACTGGAGCACTTACCCTACCTAACACAGTTTTGGCACCCACCAAACAGTTTACATAAGTAGCTTTGTTATTTTATTTGTGAATTAGGTGATCTACAAAACCGCCAATTATACAAAACAAACCATGTAAATAATAATTAATAGTAGATTACATGCCAAGGCCGTTTAAGTGGGAAATGTCTCGGATGACGTGTGATTGTAGGCCGAAGCGAAGCCGAGGCCGACAAACGTGTGATCCGAGGCTTTCCCATTTAACGGTTGAGGTGTATATACTATTTTTCTGCTCACCGGAGCCGGCAGGCAACTTAGTTTAAAGGCCGGCCGGCAAAGTTCTGTTTACCGGCCGGAGGGCAGTAAACTATATTACGTTCAAAATATGCGTAACATTAGCCGTGTCTAGGTTTAATTGAATAATAATTGGAGGTTATGTTCTAGTCATCAGTAGCCGTAGATCGAATTGCAAAAATGCTAATTCGGGATCGTTGCATGACATGATGATGGCCCACTCGTGCGCACGTCAATTTGACTGCGAAACTGCTATGTTGTGGCGCAAGTCTAAAGCGCGGAGAGATTTAGAAGCAGAAAATTCACTAATTCTATACAGGAAGATTCTTGAGTCATGAACAGGAGTGTACGGGGTACTAGGGATGGTCACGTCAACTTTCACTACGACAATAACCAAGAAATCACAAAAAAAACTCTTAATTACGAGCCGGCCCTAGTACCCTGTTCTCTCCTGCTCATGACATAGGAATCATCCTGTATAAATAAAAGTTACAATTATTAACCTTTTTGACGCCACGTCCGTGTGGTGACGGCAGTAAGAATACCTTTGTCAACACCCCAACTCCTCCTGCGGGTGTCGTAAGAGTCGACTAAGGGATTGGAGTGTCACTGTCCATTCTTTGCTAAAAGATTGATGATAAGCAGCAGCATCATCATAGTGGATACATTACTGCGATCGCCAATCCACTTGCCCAGCGTGGCGATTATGGCCATTTACCTCATGAAGTTGACGCCACGTCAAATACAAAAGCTGTCACTCACACATCACGTCAACAAAGTGTCAAAACTGAAATTGAATTTTATGCGCATGCGTGTAGGTCTATATTGCTCTGTTGACCAAGACTTATACATCGGTCTTTGGCGTTGAATCTGCGTATCAGTCATTGGCGTCCAAAAGGCTAACTTAATAAATTAATTTACGTTATTTTATTACACTATTCAATTAATTTACAACTTATATTTTCTATAAAGTGCTTCTTAATTATATTTTAAAGTGTTTTTTTTTTATTTGCATAGGTTAACAATAATTTAATTTATTTAATATTTTCGGTAGATATGTTCACAAGCTCTAATCCCATATAGGTTATTATGTTTAGATACTTTAAATCAGGGATCGGATATCGGTTTTTTGTCTATACAAAAGAACGGTTCTTTTATATGGACAAAATTAATTATAATTAGGTACCTACTAGAGGTGTGCGCCGATCGGAAAATCGTCGGCGGCGGCGTCCGATGGTTTTTTGACCGGCGGCGGCGGCGTGACCGGCGTGAAATCGGCGTGACCTCGACTGAATTCGAAACAAAGCTGTCACTCAGAAATGTGGTCTAAACGAACTTTATTTAAGTAATTGAAGTATGTACTTGTACTTCACCATAAAACATCGAACATGCTTCAAATTATCGTCATAATCATTTCAGCCATAAGATAAGACGTCCACCGCTAAATATAGGCCTCCCCTTTGAACCTCAATTTATGCTGGTTAGAAGCGACCTGCATCCAGCGACTCTCGGCGATCACCATAAGGTTGTTGGTCCCCATCTTGTGGGCGGACGTCAGCGCTCCGTTTTCCAAACCGTGAGCTTCTATCAATATAGCCTGCCCAATTGCCCATTGCCCCTTCAGCTTGCTAACCTGGAGGGCTATGTCGGTGATTTTAGTTCGTCTCCGGACCTGATCCCACCATTTCGGATTGGATAAGGTAGAGAAATTCCGAATATAGCTCTATAGCTCGTTGAGCGACTTTGAGTTTTGAGATATTATGATCGATAGTAAAGGACCACGTTTCAGCGTCTTAACTCAATACTGACTTTCGTCTTATGACAATGCGGTATGTCGGACGAAAATAAATTGCATAGTTTCCTAAACGCTGCCCAACCGATAGCCCACCTAATGAAGACAAAAAGCTGCCTATCGGGGGAAAAAACTCGTGTATAAGCGAATTTTGGCATAGTTGTAGGGAATGGTGTTTTAAACCACATACTAAAAGTACTGGTGGTTAGGGGTGGAGCTAACAGGGGGAGAGGAGTGTAAAGGGCCTTATTTTTAATTTTTCGTAAATAACTCGTAAACCGTGGCTTATAGCAAAAAACGTTCTAGTACGTAAGTAATCTACATAAAATTCTCTACAAAAAACATGTACTCTTACTCATGTTTCCTCTGGGATCAATGTGTCATGAGATAAGAAAGCAAGAAGATGGACAATAAAGAAATAAACACATTTGTTTAAGTAGGTATGCCACATACAGGATACTTGCGAGCATTCCAAAAGATTTGAAAGCTGAATTTCTGACCATATTTAGAGTCTTTAATGTTATATAAAATTTCCTGGATTTGGATTGGTTTCAGATATAATCAACCTTTTTTTTTCGAAATAAGTTTTTCGACGTAGCTCGTCATAAAACTTCTTTTTGATTACAATGCTACCACAATGTGTTTTAATATTACCAAACCTTTTGCCTGGCAATCAAAAAATAAGAATAGACTTGACGAAATAACCTGTCATAAAAAAATAATTTTGACAAATTGTTGTTATGATATAAAGTACTGGAAATGTTAAAAAGTATTCAAAAAGTCTAAAAAAAGAGAAAAAAAATCTTGTTTTTATGGTGGTATTTGACATTAGGTCTCATAATATTTTTTGTTTATTTTGATGTCTAGAATGCATAGTTAAAATCTTCATCGAAAAACTTATTTCGAAAAAAAGGTTGATTATCTCTGAAACCAATCCGAATCCACGAAATTTTATGTAACAATGAAGACTCTAAATATGGTCAGGAATTCAGCATTAAAATATTTTGGAACGCTCGCGAGTATCCTGTATGTGCCATGCCTACTTAAACAAATGTGTTTATTTCTTTATTGTCCATATTCTTGCTTTCTTATCTAATGACAGATTGATCCAAGAGGAAACATGTGTATTTCTTTTTTGTAGAAAAATTTATGTAGATTACTTATGTACTAGAACGTTTTTTGCTATAAGCAACTGTTTACGAGTTATTTACGAAAAATTAAAAATAAGGACCTTTACACCCCTCTCCCCCTGTTAGCTCCACCCCTAACCACCAGTACTTTTAGTATGTGGTTTAAAACACCATTTCCTACAATGATGCCAAAATTCGCTTATACACGAGTTTTTTCTTCTGAGTTTCCTTCGTTTGGTGTACTACGAGTTGAATTCAGCCCACAGAATTAGATTTGGATAGAAGAAACAAGTTCAGATTTTGTACTGAAGTTGTTACTTGCCTATGATTTTAAATATGTCTCAGGCCCTTGAGTATTCATATTTTTTACGTTGTTGCAATTAATATTACTTAAGGAGGCATTATTAATGTTTCTGTTCACTTCAACTTACAAAATTTGACGCCCAAAAGCTGCAAGCTGCGATTAAAGACGGACAACTCGGTAGATTTTACTGAGTTCATTTGACACGCTAAGTAGATACGTTTGCTTGATCCATGGTATATATGACCAGGGATCGGAACCGGTTTCAAAATACCGGTTAATATTGTTCGTAAACAGTTTAAATTTCTGTTCTGTCATTAACCGATAATTAGCAATAACGTTTTCATAAAGAACGAATCAATATCGGTTACCGGTATTTATGAAGAACAGAATTTATTTCGTTCCGTGAAACTTTATTAAACTGGTTAATAAGTGTCAAGTTTGTCAATTAATTTATTTATCTATAACAGCCACTTCAACCAGCAATACACTGATATCGCATGTTAAGACTCACCTTCCGAAATAAATGATTTATTATTATTATACTCTTTATTTCTCATGTCTCTTAGGCTAGGCTTTTTATAACAATATTTATAAAATTAAAATATAATACAACATACAAAAACAATATAAAACACATAAATACTTTATAAAAAACCTAACCTAGGGCGCCGCCGGCAACGGGGCGGGCCCAAGCTGCCGGTGGTTAGGGCTGCAGGGAGAGGAACCGCCGGACTATGCGCGCCGTGTCCAGGATTACCGCCTTCTGCATCTGACCCTTGACCCAACCACCTAGCGAGAGCCTCTTGAGGTGTTGATCGAGACTCTTCGCTATGAGACCGTTCGCAGAAACAACTATCGGTACAATGATCGCCGAATCAACCTCCCACATGTCGGTTACCTCGTGAGCCAAGTCAAGGTACTTACTGGCTTTGTCCTTCTCGGCCTTCACGAGGTTCTCGTCATGGGGGATGGTGATGTCGATGCGCATTGCCCGGCGTTGGGATCGATCTATCAGCACGATATCAGGCTTATTGGCTACAATAGTCCTGTCCGTGATGATAGATCGATCCCAATAGAGCGTGGCACGACCATTTTCGAGAACTGCCGCAGGTGTGTACTTATAGTAAGGCACTTCGAAGCCCACAAGGCCGTATTGAAGAGCAAGCTGCTGGTGTATAATCCTGGCTACGAGGTTGTGTCTGTGCAAGTACTCGGTGTTAACAATCTGAGAACAACCGGAAATAATATGCCTGAGTGACTCACCGGGACGGCGGCATGCCCGACAAATGTCGACCGTACCGTCCTTCAGGATATATTTCCGGTAGTTATTCGTCATGATAACCTCGTCAGCAATTGCACAGGCAAAACCCTCGGTTTCTCCGAAGAGGTCCCCGAATCGTAGCCAGTTCACCGACGCGAGCAGATCCACATCAGGTCCCGTGAGGGCCTTGTAGAACCGCCCGTGTAGCTCCTTGCTCTTCCATACCGCTTTGCGGTCCTCGGTGCTTAGTACCACAGGTTTGCGCCAGTTCTCTTTTGCCAAGGAGAGCGGGGTGAGGTTCCGATCTACTGCCACCACATCTCGATGCATCCCGCACTCATTGTTAAGAAAATAGTTTCTAAGATTGTACACCTCGCGGTTGTGGAGGTTTTTGGCATTTAAGAAGCCGCGGCCCCCACATTTCCGCGGGATGTACAATCTCATAACTGATGAGCGCGGGTGTAGCATTCGATGTGTGGTGAGCAGTGTACGGACCCTTCGATCCAGGGCGTCCAGCTTATTATTATTATTTCCTTTATTTATTACTTTTCTTAGGTTAGGTATTTTCATAATATGATTATAAAAGTAAAATACAATAAAACATACAAAACCAATACAAATCATATAAACACATTATAAAAAACCTAACCTAGGGTGCCGCCGGCAACGGAGCGGGCCCAAGCTGCCGGTGGTTAAGGTCGCAGAGAGAGGAACCGACGGACTATCCGCGCCGTGTCCAGGATTACCGCCTTCTGCATCTGACCCTTGATCCAGCCATCTAGCGAGAGACTCTTAAGATGTTGGTCGAGACTCTTCGCTATTAAACCGTTCGCTGTAACGACTATCGGGACTATGATCGTCGAGTCAACATCCCACATGGCGGTTATCTCGTGGGCCAGGTCTAGGTACTTACTGGATTTGTCCTTCTCGACCTTCACGAGATTCTCATCATGGGGGATGGTGACGTCGACGAGCACAGCCCGGCGCTGCGATCGATCTACCAGCACGATATCAGGCTTATTGGCTACAATAGTCCTGTCCGTGATGATAGGTCGATCCCAATAGAGCGTGGCACGACCATTTTCGAGAACTGGTGCAGTTGTGTACTTATAGTACGGCACTTCAACGTCCACAAGGCCGTATTGAAGAGCAAGCTGCTGGTGTATAATACTGGCTACGAGGTTATGTCTGTGCAAGTACTCGGTGTTAGCAATCTGAGAACAACCGGAAATAATATGCCTGAGTGACTCACCGGGACGGCGGCATGCCCGACAAATGTCGACCGTACCGTCCTTCAGGATATATTTCCGGTAGTTATTCGTCATGATAACCTCGTCAGCAATTGCACAGGCAAAACCCTCGGTTTCTCCGAAGAGGTCCCCGAATCGTAGCCAGTTCACCGACGCGAGCAGATCTACGTCAGGTCCCGTGAGGGCCTTGTAGAACCGCCCGTGTAGCTCCTTGCTCTTTCATACCGCCTTGCGGTCCTCGGTGCTTAGTACCACAGGTTTGCGCCAGTTCTCTTTTGCCAAGGAGAGCGGCGTGAAGTTCCGGTCTACTGCCACCACATCACGATGCATCCCGCACTCATTGTTAAGAAAATAGTTTCTAAGATTGTACACCTCGTGGTTGTGGAGGTTTTTGGCATTTAAGAAGCCGCGGCCTCCACACCTCCGCGGGATGTACAATCTCATAACTGATGAGCGCGGGTGTAGCATTCGATGTGTGGTGAGCAGTGTACGGATCCTTCGATCCAGGGCGTCCAGCTCGGTCTGAGTCCACCTTAGTACGCCAAAGGAGTATATGAGTATGGGCATTACCCAAGCGTTGAAGGCGCGCACTTTGTTGCCTCCTGACAAAATACTGTTAAGTACTTTTGTGAGCCGGCTGAAAAAGCGCTCCTTCACCGCCTGTCTAATTCCCATATCTTCAATACCCAAAGACTGTGACATACCAAGGTATTTATAGGTTTCTGCTTCCGAGATAGATCTGAACGACATTGTCTCAGAAAGCTGTAAATTTGCTGAATTTACTACTTTCCCCCGCTGCACATGCATAACCGCACACTTATCGACACCAAACTCCATATTGATGGCACTACTGAAAACTTCTGTGGTTCGCAGTAGCTCCAACAAGTCTTGGCTATTTGGCGCAAATAATTTGAGATCATCCATGTACAGAAGGTGAGAAATGACTTCACCCTCTCTCCGAAGCCGGCAACCTAGTCCTGAATCCTTCAGCAGGGTGCTGAGGGGATTCAGAGCTAGGCAGAACCATAAGGGACTCAGACTGTCACCCTGGAATATTCCTCGCTCGATCCTTATGAAGTCCTGCGGGCCAGAGGGGCCATCTCCGCCTCCTGGTTGACGAAGGACTGTGGTCCACTGCCCCATACACGCGCCGAGAAAGGATCTTAAAGCTGCATCAATTTTATACAGCTCCAAGACCCTCTTCAACCATGAATGAGGCACCGAATCATAGGCCTTCTTGTAGTCAATCCAAGCGGCGGAGAGGGCCCCTTTGTTACGCCGGACTTGCTGGCAAATGGTCATGTCGATGAGGAGGAGCTCTTTAGTACCACGGGACCCAACCCTACATCCATTTTGAGCAGAGGCCAGAACATTGTTCGCAACAATGTGCGTGTTAATTTTTGCTCTCAAAATGGATGTAAGGAGCTTGTATAGTGTAGGCAAGCACGTGATGGGTCGGTAGTTTTTCGGTTCCGTGGTACTACCGGACTTGTAGAGCAGGAAGGTTACACCTGTTGTTAAGGAAGGAGGCAGGGAACCAAGCTCAAGGGCTTGTTGGAATTGCGCTGCTAATCGCGAGTGGGAGCACCGAAACCATTTTAGCCAGAAGTTGTGCAATCCGTCCGGTCCAGGACTTTTCCAGTTCTGGGCAGGGCGGATGGCACAAGTTACGTCATCGGCACTGATGGTAATTGCCTCCATAGGTTCGATGCTCTCGCACTCACGTTCAACAACGTTCATCCAATCGCCCTCGATGTGTCCGACGGGCACCGACCAGATGCTACGCCAGAAATCAGTCATGGCAGTAGCATCCGGCAGATGCGCGTCGGACAAATGATGATCGGTTCCCTCCCACCTTCGGTATAACTTCCTTTGGTCACTTTGGAAGAGGCGGTTCTGTTGAAATCGTTCCACACGCTCTCTGTAGCGGCGGATACGGCTTGCCCATGCATAAACTTTCTGCTTCAGAAAGTCAATGCGCTCTGTGAGGTTGGCCATGTAGTCGCCGGGCATGATGCCCGTTCCCGCGAACGCCTGGTTCACAAAGCGCATTACTCGGGGGCGGTTATTGCCCCCCCTGAAGCAGATCAGCTTTGCAATGAGGGTCCTAAACGAGTCGATACGTCGCTCGATCCGCACTTGCCATGCGGGGACACCCCCGGCGGTCCTAGGTGCACGGTCAGCGTCCGGAAACTTGACTCGAGCAACACGGCACGCCGCGATGGCCCCGCAGTACATGATCGAGTGCGTATCGTCCAAATCTTTACTGGACCGTATGTACGGCTCCAGTAAAGCGTTTAGGGCTCCCATTAACGCTAGATTGCGTCTATTCATGGGCAAGCGTGGTAACCGTGGCCTAGAATTGGGTGTGGAGCGATATTCCATAATCGCCTCTTCCAAAGTCCTCCTCAGATGCTCATCAGTTGCAGTACTTACACTCTGACTCGCAAAATACTCCTCATCGGCACTGGGATCAACCCGCGGCGCCCCCGGTGCCAGGTCGGGTGTCGGCACCGGATCCGGCGACGTGGCGGGCTGGTCCCGCGCCGAGGTGGAAGCTGCGCGAGTCGAGAGAGCCTGCAGGCGAAGCCGATCAAGTGTCGAGTCATCCAAACGTTTAGAACGTAGGATGACCCGCACCTGATCCGCTAGTCGTTGCTCCGATACGGCGATGGCGGGTTCAAGAGCCTGAAACAGAGGCAGAATCCTAGAACGGTACGCGGTTAGTCGTGTTCCCCCCTCTGTAGCCTCATAGTAGGCGCGCATGCAATTCTCATTCATCGTCTGAGTCCATCGCATGCGACGCACTACACCACCGGCAGCGGGAGCCGTGGGCGGGGCAGGATGTCCCGCGGGCCCCAAGCGTGCCGGCAGCGGTGGCCGCCCTCGTCGCGCAGGTGGTCGTGGCGGCGGCGGCGGCGGCGGCCCGCTCTCGTCACTGGATCCGCCTGTGTCGGGCGCCGTAGCAAATTCATCGCCCGACGACGCTGTGGACGGAGAGCTGGACGAGGCGGGCGAAGGTGGAGGTCGTGCGCTGGTAGTCTCCGCTCGTGTTCGACTCCTCGTCTGCATAATAACTTGTATGGACGCGTCTTGCCGTGTTATTGATCGGCCGTGGCCTTAAATGTCAAAGTCGTCATTTGGAAATATTTGCCTGTTTCCGCATTATTTCGCATTTCCACATTATTGGAGTTGTTGTTGACTGATTGAGACAGTTTTATTGCCATTTTCGAGCATAAAACGCGTATAAAAGTAAAATATTAACAAATTTGTTATGCAAACACGTCTGTCAGGTGTCACAGCGGTTTTTTTTTTATTATTATTATTATTATAAAGCATAGTCAGCGACAACCTGTATATTGTATATACAAAAAAAAACTGAAAAAAATCTAAACTCGGTCTTGAACTTCCGTCCTTCGTATAAGGCCGGCTTTACACCTGTAAGTTAATTACGTAAATCTAGGGACGAAGCTATATGCAAGAATGAGATAGTGATAATATCTCATTCTTGCACAAAGCTTCGTCCAGTTTTTCGTAAGTTGTACTTACGTAAAATTTACAGGTATAAAGGCCGCCTAAAGTTACGAATTTAATAATCATAATCCGTTCTACTGGTGTCAGAAGTAGCGGAGAAGTGACATGAAATTTAAGTGAAATTTATTCGGTAACATTTTTCTCAGAAACGTTTCTTGTCAATTATGTAATTTTCAGAAGTATGTATGTGTAATATGTGAAATGTTTTAGAAATTGCCCATCGCTAAATACAATACAATACTTTGTGCAATGCTGACAGTCAGCACCCTATTAGCGTTATTTCGGCACCAGTCACAGTTCTAGCGAGCATGGGGTCCGCTTGGCAACCTAATCTTATGATTTAACATAGCACTATTTTTTGTGGAAACGCCTTATTGAGATTAGAGACCGGTTTTCTCACGACGTTTTCCTTAACCATAAAGCTAGTTCTGAATATCAAATGACATTTCGTACATAAGTTCCAAAATACTCATTGGTCGAACTGAGGTTTGAACCCAGAATCTTCCAGATTGAAAGACCAACGTCTGCTACCTACTACGACTAGTAGGTCACAACCGTTTACGGAATTACACAATGCTGAAAGTAAAAACATTTAAAACACTATCTCGGACACAAACTGTCGAATAACTTTTTTTTCCTGGTTGATACATAGGTAAGGAAATAATTTAATTCTCTATTTTAAAGCTAGTTTGGTCTCTGTACGTGAAAAATCATAAAGCGGGTCAATAACACCCAATGACCTTTAAAGAAAGACCTTAGAAGCTTCGGTAGCCTAGTCGTTCAAGCACTCGACTTTCATACAGGCGGTGGTCGGTTCGATCACCGTCCGTACCACTGCGTTTTTCGGAATTTATGTATGGAATGTCATTTGATATTTATCGATAGCTTTTCGGTGAGGAAAAACATCATGAGGAAACCTGCATACCTACATCTAAGAAGAAATTCAAAAGGTGTATGTGAAGCCTCCAATCCGCACTGGGCCCGCGTGGAGACTTGCCCATACCCTCTTATGAGAGGAGGCCTGTGCTCAGCAGTGGGACGTACATAGGCTGATGATGATGATGATGACCTTTAAAGTAAAGTGTCCAATGCATATTAATGAATTCTTAAAACGATTTTTCTCGGTATCTAAATTATAAAACGCAAATATGGAAAAAGTTTGCCTACTACGACGATCGAACCCGGTACCACCATATTCCTAGTCAAAACTCAGAGCCATCGTTGTATCTCTGACATTGACATCTCTGACGTAGAAACCGGTTAATTTCGTTCAACAAAAACAAAACCTGCTGAAGAACAGTTCTCTCATATTAACCGTTTAAAAACCGGTAACCGAAAACGAGAACACTATTATTTCGGTTTGACGTCTAGAGGCAAAACCGGTTTGGTTGAAAATACCGGTATCCGATCCCTGTATATGACATCTGTGATTCAGCCTGTCTCGAAGTTGAACTTATTTAATTGGAATTCTTGTCTCACGTAGGCGTACAAGTAAACAACTTGGAGTAAAGAGTTTTCAACAGAGACTGGGATGGGCACAATATTGGCATTTGGCATAAGTTTCGTCTTGCCCATCATGTCCATGTTCTATTAGACGTCATCGAGGATCGTGTTTCGTTCCTCCATTGGGTTGGCATGACAACGATGACGTCGGCAAACCGAAGGTGAGTGAAGTATTCACTGTATGTGGTCGTACCAGCTCCTTGGCATCCCAGGAACTTGAAGACGTCTTCCATTGCGGGAGAAAACAGTTTCGGAGAAATAACGTCTGTGTTACGCCTCTGCGCAACGGAATCGTGTTAATGCTCTGCTCCTGTATTCGGTCTTACATTGTGGCGTTACTACGTAAATACTTCTACACTTTGATGTACCGATAGTCATCGCTGAAGACTCAAGTACTTCTTACATTTCCACTGAACCGAAAGCTTTCTCGTAGTTTACAATCGTTTAGCATAATTGGAAATGATACTTTTCAGTCTTTTGTATAATTTGCTGCGGCATATGGATGCGAATTATGGGTCTGGAAGCTATAGCTTCCTTGGAATCCGGCTTATTCTGGAGGCTAAAAACATCAAGTCCGTGTTCCACACACACACACACACAGTCTGATGGCCCCTCAAAATAATTTAAAAACATGGCTCAGAAACGTGACGGGTCTGTAGTTTTCCAAAAGGGTATTATTAATATTACCAATTTTGAAGAACAACACCAACTTGCCTCTGTGCCATGTGTCAGACGCTTTCACACTTTAACACTCGCTTTTAGAAGTTCCGTTATTCCGTTTTCACCCGGCGCCTTGTTGATCTTAAGCTGCATCAGGACCATCTTAATGTTGCACATACTTATGTCCGGGATATCTTTCGAGTAAGATCAGGATATCTTGGCTCTTGAATCTCCTACTAAGCTGTCAACGGGCCTTATGGCCGAAATGTAAGGCTGGAATTATCTATAGAACCTCTCGATCTCACCGAAAACATATGCTTTTGTCGACGTTATCAGGCAACTTCCCGTTTCGACTTTATTAGCTAGCTTTGACATAGCATGAAAAATGTATATCACTCTTTATATTGTTACAAGCATGTGGTTTACGGTGCATTTTAAAGTGATTCTGATAATATAAACACTAAGTGCGCGATCAGATTGTAAACCTTTTCATTTACCGGAAAAAAATATTAGAATTGAAAAACGAATCAAAGTTTTTGACACGTCGATTTCACGCCGGTCAAATTCATCGGCGGCGGCGGCGTGGAAAAATCATCGGCGGCGGCGGCGCGGCGGCGCGGCGCACATGTCTAGTACCTACATAAAATATTGAGTGTGAAAGAGTGTAAAATATTTTCAAGTATTGAGCTATTTTCAAGTTAAAAAAAAACCAATTTCGATCCCTGCTTTAAATGTTTTCAATTGTGATAATTATCTCAGGTGATTCAGGTTATCATTTAAGTTGGTAAATCGCTTCAGTTTGTGATTTACAACTCATCTAATATAACTAATCGATACATCAGACGCACGATGCGTTGCTTAACCGAGAGAAATGAGCTATATCTGTTAATGCGAGTACTGTATTAGATACTGAGTAAACTAACCCTGTATATACTAGGGTCACTGTATATAAGGTCCTAATTTATTAGATGCAGATATTTTTACAGCTGATAGTACTCGGTCTCTGGAGTATATTACACCATGAAACATCATAGCCTTTACAATGCTTTTTTGGAGAAAACGGAAAAACAAATTTGCTGCGTAAAAACATCCTGTTTATGTGATTATTAAATGAAAACTCATTGAACAGATTTTAGTACCTCTTTTACGTAGCACTTAACTGGAACTGGCCACTTCACGTCGATAAATTCACAGATAAAATATAGGGAAGATTCCGTGTATTAAGACATACCTGAACAAACTATTGTCATCCTTTACCATCTCAAGATGTATTCCATAAGGAAAAAGAGACAAATAAGGTAGCTCTACTTGGTCGTGAATTCTATCAATGACTCCATTTTCTTGAACAATGCTACCAACCTGACTAGATAGAATGTCATTACTATTAGTGTTGTCCAGTCTTCATCGTATGCTTTTATCGGCAATAATAATATTTTTACCAAATATTAAGGATCGCAGAAGATCGTGATTTTGAGTACGAATAGTACATTACTATAGAGGACGGGAAACGAAGGGTTACAGGCCAAGTAGATATCTGGCCTCAGTTCCTTCGGCCAGATAGGAATACGCGGCCTGTAACCCTGTTTCTCGCCGAGATTTCTATAGTGCTTTTCTCAAACTTGCCATGAAATAAAACGAACTGATTTCGCTGAACCATACTATTTGATTTGTAAATAAACCAATAGTACAGTATCGTACAACATTAAAAAAAAACATTCGCGCCTAACTTTTTTTTATCCGTTTGAGGTATACTTTTACCTGTTGGTATAGACATTAGTTCTTAGGTTTTTTTTTTGTGGCTGAATGTCAAGACCTAGTGTCACAATTTGACGTTTCAAAACAAAAGACAGTTTGTTTGCAGTCCTAGGTGTGAAATAAATACATTAAATCTCTTTACATATCATCTTAGCATATGACACCGGATACATAGTATTTCTGGGCTTAATTTAAAGTAAGTAACATCAACATTCCGTAGCAAGTTTGAGAAAATAAGGTTTATTCGCTATTAGGTAGCGAATACAGTAGGAATAAACCTTATTTCCTACTCAGAATCACGATCTTCTGCGATCCTTAATATGTCATGATTTCTAAATCTACATTTTAGGATAAAAATAAAATCACAAAATTAATGAAATATTTTCTTTAGTTAAAATGTCAAATGTCATAAGAAGTGTTCTGTCTAAAACGTATGCCGCTAGTTGGCGCCACTTAGCGGTAAGGTCCCGCTAAGAACCACAATTATCTAGCCTCAAAGAAAAACTAACTAGAAGGTAATTTTATTTTTTACATAATTTTATTAACCCGATGGGAGTGTGGCAGGGTATCTCATACCCTGCGTTTGACTTAATGTCAATATATATAGAGTTTATTTTTGTTTAACTTTTTTTCACCACACTCTCGCCGGGTTAACTCGTACAAATCATTTAAACACGAAACTATAGGCGTTCTGAGAATTTAGACAAGTTTCTGGACCTGACGCCTCAGTGCTGCCGCCCTGGTGAACGGCATTTCAGAAAACCCTCATTATAACATGTTTTATGGAACTTATCATCCCTTAAAGCATACCTAACAATTTTCGTATGATGGCTTCTTTATAATTAATCACTCTACACAAGTATCACATGAGTGTCATTATCAAACTAAACTTAATTTACTTTCTGGTTGACATGCCATTGTATGATTACCAAATATGGTGGGTACTGCGTCAGAATGTTATCACTTATGCGCGTACCCTTGCCTGAAACAACAGCTTAAAAATGTGCGGAGCACATTTTTGACTTTTTAGGGCACCAGTCGTCTGCCTTTTTGATATTTTTGACCCATAATAGCCTTTGTTCAGTGTCCTGTGGAAACCTGTTGGAAATTAAAAACATCGATTCATTTTCTGAGTTGGCTATCAATACATTTATCGATATCACGATCGGTCTCGTAAGTACAACACTATGCGATACAAATATTTGAATCCCACTATTTATAATTACATTACGAATGCAAATACGAATGGTTAATTCACAAAACTACACACATGTATCCGGCAACAAGTATTGAATAAGATTTTCAGTTAATTTTACCTTAATAAGGTTCGAAATCTTAAAATTCATGTCAAAACTAAATTACCGGTGAAACGTAATGTCTTTATTTTGTTCATTCAGGTAACCCTGGCGGTTTTTACACCCTGGAACCACACAAGTCATAACTTTTGTCACATTCCGTGCACTTATCGAACAGAAATAAACATGAAAAGCTTTATTTTAATCACTTTTATTATTTGCGGATTAGGTGCACTAGTATACCCAAACAAAGATCGTTGACAGGCATTGCCGGCGTCACCCACAGATAATAATAGACTCGGTGTATAAATTTATATGTCTATGGATAAATTAAATACTTGTGTCAATGTCATGTTATTTTCCGTTGGATTGTGTCGTTTGATGACATGACAGACAGTGTTATTGTGACATGTGATAATGCACGTGATGATTTTTTTTAGACTAAATTATAATTATTTTTTTTGTTACGAAAATGAAGTCAAAAAATTACATGATAAGATTTCTTAATTTATATTTAAAGTTAATTATTTTAATGTAAAGTATCATGATGTGTTAAAATATCTGCAACTAATAAATCAGGACCTTATATAGGGTGACCTAGGAGACATGACCTGTAGTCGTACCATGACCTTGCAAGTATAGGTATTAGAGTAAAACCTAACGTATCCTTTACTTTCCAAGTATGTATGTAAATTCTTTATTCTACACAAAACATAGGTAAAAATTAATAAAACACAGAACAAGTAGAAACAGGTACAAAGGCGAACTTATCCCTGTAAGGGATCTCTTCCAGTTAACCTTAGAGCAAAAGAGTGAACTATAAAATGAAACAAGAGATAGACAAACAATCATGTGTACAGTGGTTTAACGTGATTTGAATTACATCAATGGGTGGGAACGAGTATACCGACAGACTTTACCAATGCATTTTTGATGTCAAAAGAAGTAAGAAATATTATTATTTATAGAAATATTATTATTTATAGAAGTAAGAAATATTACTATTTTTTAATTTTAAGTATTTTGGATTGTAAAAATCGTTTTAAGTTTAAGCTCAAAATTAATATTTTTATGTGAAACTTATTGTGAGTGCTGTTGCATGCCTGTTATTGAGGTACGGGCCGGTCATGTACCCTATATTTTTTTCTTTAATATTGTAAGCCTTGTATTTTGTTGGTGTGTCTTATAAATAAAATAAAAAAAATAAAAAATAAAAATTATACACATGTCATTTTCGGACAAAAAAAAATTTTTTTTTTATTTATTTTTTTTGTGATTTTTTGAATTTTTTTATACATGGCCAGTAAAGTAATAAATTATGGGGAAAGATTGTTTTAAGGATTAATTTTTTTTTTCATTGAACATTGTTCTGATACTTTTTGTAATTTTCTCTAACTTTCGTCAGTGAGTATGTCAAGATGAAAACTATTAGTGTAATAATTTTAATCGTGCAGGCATCTATCAGTGACTTACGATGAAAATAGTTTTTTGAAAAACATGTCAATATCTCTTAAATTAAGCCGAATCCAGTAAAGTTCATATGACATATAGTCTCAAAATGTGGTCAGGAATACACCTTTCAAGTTTGTCGGGTTACTCACTATCCACCCTGTAGGTATAATTAAAGTATATAGGTACCTACCAAGTCATATATTATTACGGTTACTCGACTCGTCACTTAGTCGACTCTTACGACACCCGCAGGAGGAGTTGGGGTGGTGACAAATGTATTCTTACTGCCGTCACCACATGGACAAGGAGACGTGATCAGTTTTTTTTTAACTCCAGTAACAACTAGTAAGGCTGCCCCGGGTCTCGTTAAAAATAGACAATTTTCTTTAATTCCTTTTTTTGTCATTTATATTGACAGAAAAAGGCCATATAAAATGGTTTGCCCTATAAGTTCAAGTTTAAAAAAAATATAAGTACGTAGCACAGAATTAGATTTAGATAGAAGAAACAAGTTCATTCATTTGTATGGCGGCCGAGCGTGTCAGATTTTGTACTGAAGTTGTTACTTGCCTATGATTTTAAATGTCTCGGGCCCTTGAGTATTCATATTTTTTTGTGTTGTCGCAATTAATTTTACTTAAGGAGGCATTATTAATGTTTTTGCTCACTTCAACTTACAAAATTTGACGCCCGAAAGCTGCAAGCTGCGATTAAAGACGGACGACTCAGTGGATTTCACTGAGTTCATTTGACACGCTAAGCAGATACGTTTTGCTTGATCTATGGTATATGTATATGACTTCTGTGGTACGTAGGTATATTCAAAAATAATTCGACCTTTCTCCTAAAAGACCTATTCAGCGGCCCTACCTCGAACTCCGAAGTTCGCTTTGTCATTTTAATACGTACGCCTTCGTTGGTGTGAAAGAGACAAATTCCCGAAAGCGAACTTCGGAGTTCGGGGTAGGCCAACTGAGTCCCAAACACAGATGTCAAATATACCATAGATCAAGCAAACGTATCTACTTAGCGTGTCAAATGAACCCAGTGAAATCCACTGAGTTGTCCGTCTTTAATCGCAGCTTGCAGCTTTCGGGCGTCAAATTTTTGTAAGTTGAATCGAACAAAAACATTAATAATGCCTCCTTAAGTAATATTAATTGCAACAACACAAAAAAATATGAATACTCAAGGGCCTGAGACATATTTAAAATCATAGGCAAGTAACAACTTCAGTACAAAATCTGACACGCTCGGCCGCCATACAAATGAATGAACTTGTTTCTTCTATCCAAATCTAATTCTGTGGTCCCAACCCAAACCTCACAGGCAACAGGAATGCACTATTTTTTAGGCCAACGTATAATATATCGACACAGTATCGATTACACAATTACTGCTGTAAAAATACACACTGGCCTATTTCACCATAATTACAAGTCTGACAAATTGCAAAATATCACTGTTACTGACGTCACAGGCCTCCGTACGCTACGGCTACCGCTTACTAGCGGACGGTCCATATGCTTGTTTGCCACCAACATAAAATTATTACTATTAACGTTATTATATCGTTAATAAACTACTTTAAATTGTCTGAAACCCGTGACAATTGTCGCATGGTTTAGTACAATTTTCATTAAATCTTGACATGAGGTTCGACTTATGTAGGAATTTCGCTATAATTGTCGTGTTTTTTGTGACAATTGTAATTTAGCTTCACAAAAAAGTAGTTATTTACTGCATATTTACTAAAGTTCCTGCACTACATTTTATGTTGGTGGCAAACAAACGTACGGCCCTTCCGATGGTAAGTGGTAACTGTAGCCTATAGGCACTCCCGATTGTAGAAACAGTAAATTTACAATTGTAGCACTTGTCAATATGGTGAGATTGGGGCCAGATGGCAGCACAACTATGATCACAGTTTAGATTAACAAATATTTCGTTAACATTATATATTTTATCGATACGCCAAGATCCCGAACGATCAATTTCCCTCAATCTTTGAAACGGTTCGTGATTCACGTCTGCACGAACATAGCGACAGCGGGACGACACGGCGGCGACACGACGACTACACGACAGCAACACGATGATTACGTGTATGGCACTGTAGGCTTAGCACATGATTGGTGCGACAGTATGTCGCCGCGAGATAGATCTTCCGTCCTTCACTAGCTATATTAACAAAAGAGGGATGGATAGACTATCTCGCGGCGAGATACTGTCGAGCCAATCATGTGCTAAGCATACTGGTCTCACCGCGAGCTACTAAGCTATGAACTATCGGCTATAAACACGAACAAACGATACGCACTCCCGTGTAAAAAAAAAAGAGGCACGACGATACTCGCCCGGCGGTGATAGCTGATAGCTGGGCGAGTATCGCCGTGTCTCTTTATTTACACGGGAGTGCGTTTTTTTTGTTTGTGTTTATAGCCGATAGTTCATATCATAGCTTAGTAGCTCGCGGTGAGACCAGTTACCTATAAAATATCGTTAAACCCACCCCCCGGTAATTTTTTTAACCAAAATGGATAAAAGTATGCCATAACTCAGAAACTAAACATTTTCATTAATTCAAAATGAGTTGTAGAAACTGGTACAGTTAAATTACAATTATTTCATTAGATTGGCTCTTGATTAGCAGCTTTTAATGAGGGTTTTCTGAAATGACGTTCACCAGGCCGGCTGCACTGAGGCGTCAGGTCCAGAAACTTGTCTAAATTCTCAGAGCGCCTACATATATAGTTTCACGTTTAAATGTTTCGTATGAGTTAATAAAATTATGTAAAAAATAAAAATACCTTCTAGTTAGTTTTTCTTTGGGGCTAGATAATTGTGTTTCTTAAAGGGACCTTACGGCTAAGTGGCGCCAACTAGTGGAATACGTATTCGAGTCCCTTTTACTCTAGAAAATTAACTAACACAGCCAAAATATGCGATGACCTGTCGGTTTAAACCTTAAAAGCCACGTTCTTACTGTTCTGGGTGAGTATTCGTTCGTTCGTTCGGGGACAGATAAAAACAGGATTTCGAAGAGCAAAATGTTCGTTCGTCAGCCCACGAACACGTGTATGCTACGCTCGGAACAGTGAGTGTTTAATAATAAATAAATAAATAAAGAAATATCTTGGGACATCTTACACAAATCGACCTAGTCCCACGGTAAGCTCAATTAAGGCTTGTGATGTGGGTACCAGGCGACGATATATAATAGATAGATACATACAGATACTTAAATACATAGACAGCCATGACCAAGGAACAAATATTTGTGATAAATAAATACACAAATAATGCCCTCGCCGGGATTCGAACCCGGAACCTCCAGCTTCGTAG
Source organism: Thaumatotibia leucotreta (assembly GCA_025490895.1). Lineage (NCBI taxonomy): Eukaryota > Metazoa > Arthropoda > Insecta > Lepidoptera > Tortricidae > Thaumatotibia > Thaumatotibia leucotreta. The sequence continues at coordinate 9,279 of JALPQI010030457.1, read as the reverse complement.
GCAGGGTCACTACCAACTAGGCTACGAAGGCTGACACTGTTTTATTTTAAAGTAGATAGCTCGTGTCGTATCCGTCCCGTGCTCCTTAAAACTGCAGTTTATCGTTTCGACCGAGCCCGTAATCGTCGCACGTGGAAACATGCACTTAAATTACAACATTATAGCGAATAGCGACATTGATATAATGTGTTCATTTGTTTTGTAACCTAAATGCGATGATCCCTACTTCGTAAAGGTGCGTGCAGACTAAAAGAGCATTCGCTGTGCTATCCCCTACTCTACGAAATCAACGAATCACGTTTCGTGTAACGGTCGAATTTCGTAGAGTAGGGGGATAGAACAGCGAATGTTCTTTTGGTCTGCACGCACCTTAAGGTGTAACACAAAAATGTTCAAAAATATGCCCCAGTGCGCTCTAATTCTGTGTAATAAGAACATTGTAAGATATTTATGAGCGGATTCTTTCGATACTTATTTTTCCTAACTAGCTTGCAAAAACGAACTTTGCGCACGCTTCGCGAGCGGTAATTTCTCTTTTTGACGCACTTGTTATGAAAAAAATCGTCCCTTACACAAAAACTTTTTTTAACTCGGGGGGGGGGGGGATTGTCGCCCTCATTTCACTCGGGCTCCAACTTTCACCCTCGCCGAAATAAAGGAAATGTACCTACTATTTTAGTACAGTTGGAGCCTTTTTTACGCGCTAGTGCGAGAAGTGGCTCATTTTAGGTCAGGTTCAAATCTTCGGAGGGCCATCTGTACTAAAAAACGTCGTACGAGACACGTGCAAAAAGGAAATTCGTAACTCGTGTCGACACGACAGAAGGGAGTCGAACATCGAACTCGTTTCGAATTTCATGTTTTTCGCACTTGTGTGTAATGTACTATTTGCACTTTTCTGTACGTCAGTAGACAAATAATATGTAAACAAACTCAAAAACTTGCATTATTTCATAGTCACGCACTTTCAGAACACAATTTTGGTCTTATTACCAACATAAAATCTTAACCTTGAGTTCACATACATTTTTAGTTGACATTATTCATATTTTTTTAGTAGCTATTAACGTAATAATTAGTCGACGAACGTGCTTCACGATATTATGTGTTAAAGACAACAAATATTGATTCCTTCTATGCTATTCTCTTATTCACACATTCGACGCTGCGTTCGTCAACGAGCTCGACGTCGAGACAGCTTTGTCTAAAATCCTAGCTGTTTGATTTGACATTAGGAATCGAGGCTGTGAGCGAGGTTGTGGGCGAGTTCGTCGCTGTTTTTTGTTAGAGAATACGAAGTTCGTACATTCGTCAAACTCTCGACGCAGTGTAGTTCCAGCTCACGCCGCATTCATCGCCGAGCACTAGTGTCGTTTAAAGTACATTAGTGAATACCGTTTTTAGGCTCGACGCTGCCGCAGCGCTGACACAGCGCTGACAGCAAGGCGGTTTCCTTAGTGAATAACACTGCTGCATTGACCCTTGATCCAGCCATGTAATGAATAAAGTTGTCATCGTTATATCTATCCATTCTTATTTGCCACCATATCAAATTAAATTATAAAATGTATACAGGGTGTAAGTCTAATACGGGCGAAGCTCTTAACGGGTGTTAGTTTACGACATAATAAGTACATTCAAATAACTTTTACTTAAAATTAGAGCAACAAAATTTCCCATACAAAATAATTCGGCGCGCAATGTAGAGCAACAAACGGTTGAACACTCGTTGACAGCTACGGCTCAATAATAACAAATGTTCGTACCTACATTGCTGCTCCGATAATCTTTAAAACAATCTGTGGGGTCATAATTAAGAGTAACTTAAAAAAAACCTTGTAATCCATGATTACACTAATGAATCCCATACCTGGTTTAATTGATCGCCCGTATTAGATTTACACACTGTATAATATTTTCTTCGGTTACCGCGAGGATAACACATGAAATAAAACTATGAAAACGGATAAACTCGCGTATATCCTGTAAAGTGTTCGAAACGTCGGAATGAAGTTAAGTTAAAATTAGTTAAAATATCAGAGTATATTTTAACCGACCTGAAAAAAAGGAGGAGGTTCTCAATTCGACTGATTTTTTTTTCTTTTTAAATTATCTGATATTCAGAGTGTACTGGCGACCAGATATTGTGGTACTAGATAGTGTTTATTATTAATCTAGAAAACGGTAATCTACATAAAGGTAAGTTCGTTTAATGATCAATTATATAATATATAAAGGAATGTGAAATTCCGCACCCTATTTTCTCAGGGTCGATGAAGTAACATGGTCAAATTATGCTGCGATCTTCACCTGAGAGTAATCATTCAAAGTTTCGTGACGCTGCGGGCTAAACTCGGTACCTATCTATTAATCTATCGATAATTACTTTATGGTTTAAATCGGTATTACCTACGTCAGGGATCGGAACCGTTCTCGATTAACCATTTGATATTGTTCTTTAACCGTTATTAAATTCCGTTCGTATTAGTAACGGTTAACTACGATAAAGGTTTTGTAGATGAACACAATATTTCTGGTTCACAATATTCAAGATGAACGGAAAAATTCCGTTCTTTGACATAACGGTTTTGACAAGAACATTATATGATTTATATGAAAGAACAAAACTTTTCTGGTTACCGTTACTAGAGATGAACGAAAAATAAAGTTCCGTGAACCATTATTAAACTGTTCGCGATGACGTAAACATGCCGCCACTCGCTCTCTCTTTTCCACGCGAATATAGTTCGTATTTTTATTTCATTTGACTAGCCATTTAGGTTTGACGTGTGGTATTGGCCGCATGATGAAAAAGGTTTAAATTGAATTAAGTGAAAGGATGCAATATGTGCTAGCAATTCTGGCGCCTCCTAGCGCCGTCGACGGGAACTTGCCTGGAAATTGGTTACCTGACAACGTGTTGTTGACTGGGCTGTCAATGTTTTTTCCGACATAATGTTCATATGGAATTAAGTTTTGAGTATCAAGTTAAGCTGAAGTCCAATGATCTAACAGATATGTTTATAATGGTAAGTTTGTGAACTTTCTAATTAGTAGATATTTCTTTCTATGTTGATTTTAGAGTTTAATGAGAAGGAGGTAAGACGGAGGAGTAAGACGCCCGATGTTGGTCAACTACCGGCACCTGTCTTGTAATATCGGCTCGGCTCCTTGGTAAATAAATATATATACTTACTATAACCTGCACTTATTGCATTCATACTCCTAATACCTACGCAGTTATGGGTGCATACCACTCGTCTTGAATAGTCAACATAGTGATAGGTACGATACGTGAATTGCTCAAGAAGACAGTTGCAGTTCCTATTATTTCCCTTAATGGAACCCCGATGCTTGGAGTCGCGTTCTATTGGCGTCAGATGAGCTTAGCACAACTAGCAATATGGCGTTGCTGGCTACATTCCGCCGGACGCAAAATGACTTTGTCCCACAATTACGTAAGTTGTTTTGTTATGAATTCATTATATCGTAACTGTGGAATGTCTTCTCAAAAGGGCTTATTTCCACTTTGTCAATAGAGATAATTTCTCTTATGGAAATATAGAAAAAATAATCCTTATTGCCAGAGTAGAAATAAGCCCTTTTGAAAAGACACAAAGCTGAGTTTACACTTGCAAGTTATTGCCGCAAGTTTTGAGACGCAAATCGTCATCATCATCAGCCTATGATAGTCCACTGCTGGACGTAGGCCTCTCCTATTTACTATGCGTATAGGCGCATTAGGAGGTAAATACCCATAATCGCCACGCTGGGCAAGCGGATTGGCGATCGCAGTAGTATGTCCACTATGATGACTCTGCTGCCCATCATCAATCTTTTATCAAATAATAGTCAGTGACACTTCAATCCCTTAGTCGACTCTTACGACACCCACAGGAGGAGTTGGAGTGGTGACAAAATATATTCTTACTGCCGTCACCACACGGCAAATATTGGTAGGAATTAGTGGCAAATATCTACAACTATTTTTTTTCAAAACTTGCAGGGTCGCGTTTTATAAAGTTACAATTTACAATTTGCCGTTTGTCTCTCTTTCTAGCCAATATATTATGTGCGTGCGTTAGAGAGGCAAACAGCGAAATTGTAAAATGAAGCTTTATAAAACGCGACCCAGGTCTAAACTCGGCTTAGCTCGTTACTTCCGCAGTTGTGATCTTGAACTCTATTAACATCGTAGTAAGTTCGTCGTAAGTTCAAATTTAAACGAACATTTCTTTGGCGAATGAAAGTATATTTTCTGTTTATCTGTCCATCCGTCTGTCTGTATGTCTGTTTGTTTCTCTGTCTGTCTGATTGTTTGTCCGTCCGTCTATACGGTCGTTTGTTTCCGCAAAGAAACGTGTTTCGACCAGATAGTATTCGAAATTATTGCTTTTACAATTATTCTGGGTGTATTTCTTAGGGTTCTGTAGTATATTAGAAACCGTCACAGATTCGCCATGTGCATCCATCTGTCTGTCTGTATGTCTGTCTGTATGTTTGTCTGTCTGTCAGTCTGTTTGTCTGTCTGTCTGTATGTCTGTCTGTCCGTCCGTTTATTTCCTCCAAATTATTGCTTTCTCAATTATTCTGGGTGTAAGTACTTTTTAGGATTCTGTAGTAAATTAGGAACCCTTGCATTTTGCATCCATCCCTCTGTCTGTTTGTTTGTCTGTATGTCTGTCTGTCTGTCTGTTTGTAAGTCTGTCTGTCTGGCGGTCTGTCCGTCTGTCTGTCTGTTCATCTGCCGATCTTTCTGTCTGTCTGTTTGTCTCTCTGTCTGTGTGTCTGTCTATCTGAACGGACTGACTATCTGTACGTCCGTCTGTCCGTCCGCTTGTTTCCGCAAAGAAACACATATCGACCGGTTATTACTTGAAATGGTTGCCTTTTCAATTATTCTGGCTGTAAGATATTTTAAGGGTTCTGTAGTAAATTAGGTACCCTTACATTTTCGCTATGTCCGTCTGTCTGTCTGTATGTCTGTCTGTCTGTTCATCTGTCGATCTTTCCGTTCTGTCCATCCGTTGTCTGTCTGTTTGTCTGTCGGTCTGTCTGTCTGTGCGTCCGTCTGTCTGCTCGTTTATTTCTGCAAAGAAACATATTTCGACCGGATATTACTTGAAATGTCTGTCTGTCTGTATGTATGTCTGTCTGTTCATCTGTTCATCCCTCTGTCTGTCTGTCTGTCTGTTTGTCTGTTTGTCTGTCTGACGGTCTGTCCGTCTGTCTGTCTGTTCATCTGTCGATCTTTCCGCCCGTCTGTCTGCCTGTCTGTCTGACGGTCTGTCCGTCTGTCTGTCTGTTCATCTGTCGATCTTTCCGTCTGTCTGTCTGTTTATCTGTTCATCCGTCGATCTTTCTGTCTATCTGTCTGTGTGTCTGTCTATCTGTCTGTCTGTATGTCTGTCTGTCTGTTCATCTGTCCATCCGTCTGTTTGTCTATCTGTCTGTCTGTCTGTCTGTGTGTTTGTATGTCTGTTTGTCTGTCGGTCTGTATGTCTGTCCGTCCGTCTGTTAAACCGTTTATTTCTGCAAAGAAACATATTTCAACCAGATATTATTTAAAATTGTTGCCTTTTCAATTATTCTGGCTGTAAGTACTTTTTACGGTTCTGTAGTAAATTAGGAACCATTACATTTTCACCATGTCCGTCTGTCTGTCTGTCTGTCTGTCTGTTCATCTGTCTATCCATTGTCTGTCTTTTTGTCTATCGGTCTGTCTGTCTGTCTGTCCGTCCGTCTGTCTGTCCGTTTATTTCTGCAAAGAAACATATTTCGACCGGATATTATTTAAAATTGTTGCCTTTTCAATTATTCTGGCTGTAAGTACTTTTTACGGTTCTGTAGTAAATTAGGAACCCTTACATTTTCGCCATGTCCGTCTGTCTGTCTGTATGTCTGTCTGTCTGTCTGTTCATCTGTCTATCCGTTGTCTGTCTGTTTGTTTGTCGGTCTGTCTGTCTGTCTGTCCGTCCGTCTGTCTGCCCGTTTATTTCTGCAAAGAAACATATATCGACCGGATATTACTTGAAATTTCTGTCTGTCTGTATGTATGTCTGTCTGTTCATCTGTTCATCCCTCTGTCTGTCTGTTTGTCTGTCTGTCTATCTGATAGTCTGTCCATCTGTCTGTCTGTTCATCTGTCGATCTTTCCGTCCGTCTGTCTGACGGTCTGTCCGTCTGTCTGTCTGTTCATCTGTCGATCTTTCCGCCCGTCTGTCTGCCTGTCTGTCTGACGGTCTGTCCGTCTGTCTGTCTGTTCATCTGTCGATCTTTCCGTCTGTCTGTCTGTTTGTCTGTTCATCCGTCGATCTTTCTGTCTATCTGTCTGTGTGTCTGTCTATCTGTCTGTCTGTATGTCTGTCTGTCTGTTCATCTGTCCATCCGTCTGTTTGTCTATCTGTCCGTCTGTCTGTCTGTGTGTGACAAACAGACATACAAACGTCTGTTTGTCTGTCGGTCTGTATGTCTGTCCGTCCGTCTTTCAAACCGTTTATTTCTGCAAATAAACATATTTCAACCGGATATTATTTAAAATGGTTGCCTTTTCAATTATTCTGGCTGTAATTACTTTTTACGGTTCTGTAGTAAATTAGGAACCCTTACATTTTCGCCATCTCCGTCTGTCTGTCTGTTTGTCTGTCTGTCTGACGGTCTGCCGTCTGTCTGTTCATCTGTCGATCTTTCTGTCTGTCTGTCTGGCTGTCTGTCTGTCTGTCTGTTCATCTGTCGATCTTTCTGTCTATCTATCTGAGTGTCTGTCTGTGTGTCTATGTGTCTGTATGTCTGTCTGTCTGTTCATCTGTCCATCCGTTGTCTGTCTGTTTGTTTGTCTGTCGGTCTGTATGTCTGTCCGTCCGTCTGTCTGCCCGTTTATTTCTGCAAAGAAACATATTTCGACCGGATATTACTTGAAATGATTGCCTTTTCAATTATTCTGGGTGTAAGTACTTTTTATGGTTCCGTAGTAAATTAGGAACCCTTACAATTTCGTCATGTCAGTCTGTCTGTCTGTTCGTCCGTCCGTCTGACTGTCTATCTATCTGTTGGTTAGTCCTTCTTTCCATCCATCTATTCTTGGATCCGTCTAGAAATAGAAATAATTCTTAACAAACACAAAAAAAAAAATGTCCAGTAACAAAAAATAAAAATAAATTATGCGTTATTTCCGCAATTGTGATTAAGAACTCTGTTAATAACATTTTAGAATTCAAATTTAAACGAGCTTTTTTGTTACTGGCTGTGAAAGCGTTAACACTTTATTCGTTAAAAAAAAATTGTTATGATCGGGCATAGTTCAAATAAAAAAATAAAAAACCCTTAAAGTTTCACCATGTCCGTCTGTCCGTCTGTCTGTCCGTTAGTCCGTCTGTCTATCCGTCAGCATACTCTTCTTAGCATGGTGCTAGATTGTGTCAGCGCTCTATCACTCTTCATTTATCGTTTCGTGCGGTAGTCCGTCTGTCTGTCCGCCCATTGCTTAGATCAGTGACCATTTGCAACTAGTTGTAGGTATACATATTAGTTAGGGCTTGTCCATTAATCACGTCATACGATTTTGGTATGTTTTAAACCCCCCCAGCCCCCATGGTGATATTTGGTGATATTTTCAGGACCCCCCCTAGCCAATATCACGTGTATTTTTTTGCCAACTGAAGTAGTCCTTTTAATAACACTTGAATTTACGTACCTACTTGTTTGCCAACTACGAGCTAAATGATCGCGAAGTTTTAAAACTTAGTATTTAAAAAGTATTTTATAAAAAAGTAAAGTTTTTTTTACTATAATGCTGTTCAGCAGATTCGAGAGTAACAAAAAATTACACGTGATTTTTCTGATGACCCCCCCCCCCCTCCCCTATGGTGATAATGATCCCCCTATCAGTATGACGTGATTAATGGACAAGCCCTTAAGCCGACAAACTCGAATAATAAATATCCAAAAAAAAACTATTGGGGTTCCTCCCCTACACGTGAATACAATGTGGGATATCCGTGAATAGGTATTTCAAAAAGAGTATAGGTTTTTTCCAAATTCACTATTTCGAAAAATATGAAAAATATCTTACATATTTGGCTTAAGGCATGCTGATAGATAATACTAACTATCCTGAACATAATTGGTCTAGCCAGTTTCGACCAACTACGGAACGCTAATACTGAGCATAGATCGACATGCACTTGGCCGGTTTTTTTCCTCATGCGTTATTTTAAGGGTTTCGTAGTAAACAAAAAACCCTTATAGTTTAGCCATGTCCGTCTGTCCGTCTGTCTGTCCGCAGCATAGCTCAGTGGCCGTTAGTACTAGAATTTGGTATACATATTAATTATGCTAACAAAGTGGTAGAATAAAAACTTTGGTGGGCTGTGGGTTTAAAAATAAAACCATTTCGAACGTAATCGGCCCAGCCGTTTTCGAATAACTACGGAACCCTATACTGAGCATGGCCCGACATGATCTTGGCCGGTTTTTTGATATTGTATTCTCGCCATTTTCCGCAACTCGACATCTAACGTGCCTATTTTGCGTGATCCCAACGCTGGCCAAATATTTTGCTGCCGCAATATTATAATTACAAGGTTGTATGTTACATTTTGTCATAGTACCGTGAAACTAAGTTGTCAACATTGCCCGCTTTTTTCGGAAATCCTAAAATATCTCAAAAAATATATGAAACCTTGAAGTTTTTTCTGCTCAGCATGTGCACTGTGATCGTACGAATCGGCTCACATGAAGAAATAATTTTTAGATCATCATTTAGATCAGGTTTTTGTCGTTTTAAGGTGCGTGCAAACCAAAAGAGCATTCGCTGTTCTATCCCCCGCTCTACGAAATCAACCAATCACGTTTATTGATCGAACGTGTAACGATCGAATTTCGTAGAGGTTAGAATAGCGAATGTTCTTTTGGTCTGAATGCACCTATAGAAGGCGAGCAAAGTAATCTCGTTCTTGACCAACATTGCCCACCTCAATTTAGTGCTTAAAAATAGCTCGTATGACAATAATACTACGATCACAGAAGGTTTTTGGGCAATTCTACCATTTCATGTTTATAACCCAGGGATAGTATTTATAAACAATTTTGAGTAAATTGGTTGGGCAATGTTACCTACCCGTTTTCGCTCTTTTTCATACAAGGTCCACTAACGCAATTCGCAAATGCTAGGGTTGTCACTTTTAAGTAGATATCTTAACTAAAGACGTTTAACTTTTGTTCAAAGTATTAATATACTAGTGAAGTAAAACAGTCCAAAATGTATTATTTGTTTTAATG
>JALPQI010030456.1:0-11293 GCA_025490895.1 Thaumatotibia leucotreta | reverse complement strand
CAATTGACATTAGTTTGTGTTTTCTACCATGTCAACTTCATACGCACGTGATTGAATTATCGTTTATAGCTAAATGTGTGATTCTATAATATACCTACATTGTAAAATATCAACTCATTCAAACATTAGAAAATATGGCGCTACTTTTAAATAGAAGACATTGCTTCGTATGTAATAATGCTGTTGTTTTTCGTGCACTGCGTCGAATACCTACCAGAAAACAACGAAGAAAAAATTCAATCTGCTATTTCGTTTAGAGAATCTATGAACAACAGGCCGGTTGAGTTCAACAACGAGTCCCGCGTGTGTATTAATTATTTTGTGACCGATTGCTGAACTCAGCCGGCATTGTAGACGTTGTATGTCTTTAACTAACCAGCATTATCACAAAAAAGGTTCAAACTAATGTCAATTGTTTAAATAAATAGATTCGAAGTAGAACTAAGTACTACTTTGTTATCTGGTACAAAATCGAGCAGAACGTGGAAAGGGACCCGGAAACCGTGGTAGCACCCATAGAGTTTTTTGTTCAGGGCACTAAAATCTATTACATATCAAAATTTCAGAAGATTTGACTGAAACCACATTTTCCATACTTTAGGCCCGGGGTCCTTTTTATGTTGAAATTAAACTTTAATTAAAATTTATTGTCACCCTACTAATGGTTTAGTCTGAAAAGTTTAATACCTCTTTTCAAAATATCAGCCATGCATCGCTCTTATTTTACATAGGAATAGAGTCTATCGCAAAAATTAAAGCATGTGAGTGGTTATTGCTCATTTATGTTTTAAGTTTCTATGGCTGATAGTTTGAAAAGAGGTATTAAACTTTTCAGACTAAACCATTAGTAGGGTGACAATAAATTTTAATTTCAACATAAAAAAAATTATGCTAAAAATAAACTTGGTTCCACTTAAGTACTACATAAACGTGACCGCCATCGATTACTGAATTAGAAAAATGGGTTCCTGTTCACAGATTAAATTCCACCGTGTATATATTTATGTGTCAGCAATTATTTCGCTTAGAAATGCAAATTGGCTTTATGAATTTATTATTATGCTTATCGGGTTAACTTAAGCTTCGCGGTGCATAAACGGATTATGTATAGCTTCCTTACATCTAATCCATACTAAACATTCCATAAATGTATACGTTGAAAGTATCATCATCATCATCATCATCAGCCTGTGATAGTCCATTGCTGGACGTAGGCCTCTCCTATTAACCAGTAAATGCCCATAATCGCCAGGCTGGGCAAGCGGATTGGCGATCGCAGTAATGTATCCACTATGATGACGCTGCTGCCCATCATCAATCTTTTATCAAATAGTGGTCAGTGACACTTCAATCCCTTAGTCGACTCTTACGACACCCGCAGGAGGAGTTGGGGTGCTGACTGCCGTCACCACACGGCGCGTTGAAAGTATATACAATCAGTATATACGTCAGTTCAGTTAATTAGTCTTATAGTCTGTTGACAGATGCCAGACAAATCTGAACTCTATGTCTTTAGATTGATTACGTAGCTCGACAATCTACACATGTACAAGTTGCAGAACATTTTCAATATTGAAGTAATTGTGAAAACAAATCAAATTGTTCATTAACTAAATATTTTGACATGTACTTTTTATTTCTTCCCTAGTAGTCACACAACTTAATACTATGTAAATTATAAATATTGGACGTCATATGCCAAAGAAAAAACGACCAAGATCATCGTATTCTGATAGGAGGTGCATGCATGTAGTGCTTGTCCTTAGAGTATGTTCAAAGGCGCCTAGCCTTGTAAGTGTTGCATATACCCGAGAAAATTGACTGGTGGTTAAGTACTACTACGAACTAAGACTGAGTGGCCAAGCGGTGCAGGCATCAGCCGCGAAAGCTGAGCACGTGGGTTCGATCCCACCTCGGATTTTGATGATCTTGGTTGTTTTTTCTTTGACATCCAACATTTATAATACTCAATATTGCCTAAAATTAATGAAACATTTCGTGAGAAAATTCTCATGAATGTTGCTATTGAGAATATTGTCTTTCAGTGCTCCCAGCAGTTGATGGCCCCCACGTAAGTAATCGTAAGTTAAAAATGGCAGGTTTACAGGAGTTTGAAATGTGTATGGTGGTCACATAGTTCAATGGATTGTTTTCAAAATTGGCATAAACATTAATAAAGATACTATTTTTATAGTTACAAATTTTGTAACCTTTCACGTTTGACTTACACTCTGATGACTATATTATTTACTAATCAAGAGCCGTAGAAATTGACCGTAAGACTTAGAAATAAATGTTCGAAGAAAAATGCTAAGAACTTTCGATGAAGACATTCTCGATTTCGGAAACTTCTCGTCAGTGTATTTCTAGTTCAAATACAAAAGATATTATCGATGCCATGTCTATCAACTATTACATTTGTATCAAAATTTGAAAATGGGACTAAACAATTTGTTGTTGATTTGTTGATAATTAAGATACTAGAAGCGCTGTACCGATGAAAGTATTTAACGCCTTTTGTCACGAACATTTGGAACGCTTTAGATTTACTTTCTACAAATATGTAATGTAATATTGTATTACTCGTTAATCAAAATAAAATAAAAAATACATGATTTTTCTCAAACTTATAATTATATGTTGATATTACTTACGTCAAATTGACTAAATAGAGATACATAATAATAGAGATATATTCAAGAGCACTCTCACTTAACAAGTACTTTACTCGTTATTAGGTACTTCCAAAGTTCCAGAGATAAACTCTTTTTTACCTCATTGTCTCACGACCGTGACCTTAAGAATAGACTTAGGAGCAAAATATCACAAGTACTTGCGTTTTAAAGTGAATATACTTCTTTTAAATATAACATGCACAGACAAAACCTAAATGTAACAAAGACTATGAACAGTCAAAATGAAATGAATCGTTATAAAATGCAGGATTAAGTTGACATTTCATAGTAAAGTCTTTTTGAAATGGTAATGCGTTTTGTTTGAAGTACTTGTGGTTTAAATGTTTATCTATCTTGTTCCCCCAAGTGCATATTAAGTTTATTATGGTCCATATACCTGCTATTTTTAGCATCTTTATACTCGTATTATTCGTACTGAGCAACGAACAAAAAAAACGCAATACTGATGCGTTGTGCGAGGAAGTCGTCAGCTCTTCGGTCTTTAGTTACGTCAACCAGACGTTTCGCGATCTCAGCAAACAATTTATGTGCGCTGGGGCCCCATAAAGTAATTTTTTTTTTATATATATAAACTTAAAAAAATATGTACGAAATTAAATTCGCGTACCTATTTACTTTGACAGTTCATCGGACCTCCGGCCCTATTGCGAAAATCGAAATTCGTAAATTTCGAGGATTTGTCTCATTCACTCAAATGACGTCTTCGTTTGAGTGACAGACCAAAATCCTCGAAATTTAAGAATTTCGATTTTCGCGGTAATTACGCGTCTAGTGACAAGATGTTGCTTGCCAGACATTATTATTATAGACCACGTGATACTGGTTTGTAGTATACGCGGCGAGGTAAGCAAAATAAGAGCCGTGAACCAGAGCTTTTGTTCTCATTGCTTACCAAATACATGTGATTCACTAGTGTTACTAGATCGAGTTGATCTTCTTCTTCTTCTACCTAGCTTACATCGATTTCTTTATATTCACAGTAATAACAATAATTTCATAAGTTTATTTCATCCATTATAATATTCATAGTTCTAATATATTGACATTAAAATTTTATCCAATGACATGTAAAGGTACATTCAGACCAAAAGAGCATTCGCTGTTCTATCCCCCGCTCTACGAAATCAACCAATCACGTTTTGTGTAACGATCGAATTTCGTAGAGTGGGGAGTTAGAATAGCGAAAGCTCTTTTGGTCTGAATGCTTAATGAAAATCTTTTGTGCGCCACATACTGACTGATTGTGAAGAACTACAAAACTACTGTACACCATTTATTACAACTCACTTTCATATAATAAATTATTTGAATTTGAATTTAGCGTTATCCCGGCCTTTGCCAGGGTCCGCTTTCCTGCTACATTTCCTCCACTTTGCGCGATCCTGGGCATCTTCTACTGTAAGCCCATTCACACTCATGTCAACCTTCACGACATCTAGCCATCGCTTCTTTAAACTGCCGCGGGTCGGGGGCCGTCATCGAGTTGATCATGGAAAAAAAATTCCCTCACTAGCTCGTAAAGCGCTCGTTTATTCTTTAATAAGATCGAGTAAAAAATAATTTTAATCACTAGTGAGTAAAGTAACGACCTTCGAGCATAGCGCGAAATACTCGTAGGTAGCATTAGTTGCACAAATAACAAAACGTAAAAAGCTCATAAATAAGTCATTCCATATATATTATAATTAAATGAATTGTTTGAGAATTCAATGAAAAATAAAAAAACTTTGTTTAATTTGCTGATTTTAATTTATAAAATTACAATTCCATATTCGAAGAGGTGGTGTGAAAATTAGGTATATTATGGTTAGGAGCCAATGGCGTTGATCCTTAGGACCAAATCTACCTATTTTTGTGTGTCATTCTCCCATTTGCACAGATTGTATGTGACAACACTGTCCCAGGTTTCCGATTGGCTGACCATTCGCCTATTTGACAGTAAAAGGTCAGGTAACATTGGCGTGAGCGCTGCGCGGTGAACCGGCGCGCGCGCAGGGTCAATGACCGCGCGGCCGTGACGGAGATCACTGGATGCGACGCTTGCGGGGTTGCAGGCATACTGACATTACTGACCGTAGGACATTCGCTTCATGTGATTTCAACTATCGGTGGCACTTTAACAAAACTTCCGATTGGCTGTGGATCACAGATGTCATATATACCATAGATCAAGCAAACGTATCTACTTAGCGTGCCAAATGAACTCAGTGAAATCCACTGAGTTGTCCGTCTTTAATCGCAGCTTGCAGCTTTCGGGCATGAAATTTCGTAAGTTGAAGTGGACAAAAACATTAATAATGCCTCCTTAAGTAATATTAATGGCAACAACACAAAAAATATGAATACTCAAGGGCCTGAGACATATTTAAAATCATAGGCAAGTAACAACTTCAGTACAAAATCTGACACGCTCGGCCGCCATACAAATGAATGAACTTGTTTCTTCTATCCAAATTCAATTCTGTGGTGTGGATAATAGTACATTAGTAGATAGAGGACGGGAAACGAAGGGTTACAGGCCAAGTAGATATATCTGGCCGAAGGAACTGAGGCCAGATAGGGATACGCGGCCTGTAACCCTGTTTCTTGCCGAGATTTGTCTAGTGCTTTTCTCAAACTTACCATGAAATGAAAGGAACTGATTTCGCCGAACCATACTATTTAATTTGTAAATAAACCAATAGTTACCTACAGTATCGTAAAACATTAAAAAAACATTCGCGCCTAACTTTTTTTAAAATCTATTTGCGGTATCTTTTTAACTGGTCGTATAGACATTACTTCTAAGGTTATTTTATTTTCTGTGGCTGAATGTCAAGACCTAGTGTCACAATTTTACGTTTCGAAACAAAAGACAGTTTGTTTGCAGTCCTAGGTATGAACTAAATACATGAGATCTCTTTACATATTATCTTAGCACATGACACCGGATACATAGTATTGCCGGGTTTAATTTAAAGTAAGTAACATCAACATTCCGTAGCAAATTTGAGAAAATTTACTTTTCAATACAAAGAATAGTTTTTGTCTGATACGTTTATGTTACGGTCATGGTATGGTACGGTCTAGTGGGCAGAGACCTTTAGTCGGCTCTTACGACACCCGCAGGAGGAGTTGGGGTGGTGAGAATTGTATTATTACTGCGCCACGACACGGCAGCCTTATACCAATGTCGGGGCCATGCCATAAGACTAATGCCGCGGCCACGACATTGGTCTAGAGGCCTGGCCACGACAATAGACTAATGTCGTGGCCGCGGCATAAGGCGACCGGCTTAGCGGAAAACCATACGTGCGAGAGGGAGTTCCCATATCGGCATCCCGATCCAACTCATAGATTCGCACGCCGCTGGTCGCCTTAGACCAATGTCGTGGCCGGGCCTTTAGACCAATGTCGGGGACAGGCCATAAGACTTAGGAGAATCCCTGAGCTGACTTAAGCCCTTTTTACTTGCCACTTAAATACATCTAAACACAACACAACCTTCCTCTTCTTGTCCAGTTTTTTTGCTCCATTGTTCTACCAAGGTTACGCCATCAATTGCAATGTATGATCAAAACGACGTAATGTATACTAGGTTCTGAATGTCATAGTACTTTTCTTGGATGCATTACGTGCATCGATTCACTGTTGATAGTTTTTGCTCGACTTATGTAATGACGAGGTTATGTGTAATAGGTTGATAATACTTACGGAAAACTGTTCGATTTCAGCTTGCTTTGCCAAGATGCCATTTTACAAGCCTATACGATAAGCGATAAGTCACGTGACCACAATAATGTATGGAAATCGAATGGTGGTGACTTTTCGTTCACATAATAATATGGGCGGATTTTTATTTTGTTGTCGTTTTTTTACATCTGGACTTTTTCAAATTTTTTCTACTTAAAATCACGAGCTCTTTCGATTCTGATAGAAATAAAAAAGTGTCCCAAAAGAAATTCCATTGAGTTACTATTTTTCTTACACTTTCTTCGACCATAACTCAGTGGAAGACAAAACATGTATGGAAATTTCGGGACCATTTTTTCTGCTAATGAGGATCGAAAGAGTTCGTGATACTTTTATTAAATCGGTTCACGATCCTCGGAGATATCGGGTAACATACATAGGTACAACAAAAAAAATTCAGTCGAATTGAGAACCACCTCCTTTTTTTGAAGTCGGTTAAAAACGAAGCTAAATTTACTGTGACTCCATTATAAACTAATTCATCAGAGCCTTCATGTTATTAAAAATCTACTTACTGGGTCAGCTTAAAAATAAACTTAAACGAAAATTTTGTCAAGCTTTTAACAACTACTAATCTATATTTCTCTGCCATTGGAATTTACGTTTTATCTTAACACATCAAGTGCTACGATTGCAAAAAACTACAATAAGGTAACGGGAACACTAAGGTTTTGTAGAAAAAGTTCATCCATCATAAAGTAATTGTAAAGAAAATGGGCGTAAGTAATTTAAATTACTTTTGTAGTTGAGACTTTTTAAAAGAAAGGATTGACGTCTTGAAAACTATTGTTGTGCGTTATGAGGTTTTAAAGAGTTGTGAACGAATCGTACAACATTTTGTAGCTCTGAGAATAACATTCGGATTATACAGGTTGTTTCTTTTACATTTCCTTTAAATTGGACAGGTCACTTGGGACATTAATAGATTGCCTAGTATATCGGCTTTTGTTAATTTCATTAAACATTTTTTTTTCGTTTTCATACATAATAATTGTAACGGCAAGTGTGAGAGAACCTTAAGAATAAGATCTCAGGTGACTGACGGCACACGTCACAATAAGGTAACATTAGGATGTAATAAAGGCGCTATACACGTGTTCAGTCATTAAACTTATTTTTTAAATACCTCAATAACAGTAAGAGTTAAGACACAAGTTTCTTAGAGAAATTGATTATTTTTGACCTAAATAAGCTTCCCTTTAATTTAACGGAAATCAATAAAAACACGATGTATATGTTATGATAACATGTGCATAACGGAACGGGGCACAGTATAGCAATATCCAACCAAATATTATGTAGATTACATTTAATATCAAGCACCATTATTTTGCTACTTACGGTAGTTACAATAGGACTCACCGAGTAGACGAACGGCCAAAGACGGAAGAGAAAAGCGTTACATACCTGAAACCAATAAAAAAAAACGCATAAAATTTACAGAACACACAGTTACAGAATATTGACACAATTCCAACAGTAGGGATGATGACTAGTTAAAATTATATAATATTATGCACGACATAATACACGAAGAAATTATTCCTACGATGTAGATTACAGTAATTTTTGTACAGAACTTCTATTTAAGAAATTGAAAAGAACTTTAAAGAGTAGGTCATTTGGCAGTACTCAAATGCGACGTCACTTTTGAGTATTTCATATAAAATTCCATAGTGGTGATCGTTTTGACAGTTCGAAAAAAGATGCTGATTTGACTTGCCAGTCGTCATGCCTATTTTCGAGAATTATCATGAGAATTTAAGAGTAAGTTCTCATTGAGATTTCGCTGAAATCTAGTTCTCGGAGTAGATCTGATCACGTTCAAACTGAAAAAAAATTTTTACTAGTGTTTACTAGTTGGAATTCGATTTTTTTTTCAAATCTCTATTATGGGGGGCCCTTTTTCGTGGAGGCCCCGGGGCTGCAGCCCCGGTTGCCCCCCCCCTAAATCCGGCCGTGATTAAAAGGCATGTATATACAACGGTTTTGGCATGATTACATACAATGCTTGTAAAAAAAAATATAAAATTGCCCAGAACATTCTCTACAGAAGTTTAGGAACTTTTGAAACTTTTCCTCGCTATATTGTAACGAGGCGTTTTCACAGCTACAGCAAATATATTACGGAATGTTTAGATATGCCGCGTGAATGTTATTGAAGTTCGTGTAAACACGGTGTGTGTATAATGAATCTCGTGCCAGCGTAAACAATTTGTGGTTTACTTTTATTAACTCTTTTCATTCACTCTGGTTTCGCATGAGAGCGGTTTAATACTATTTCGGCCGAAGTAAAATTTCAGACTAATTATAGTAGCTATACAGTATGTATCACCTCGTAGAGCCAAGAAAGAAACCCATTAATGTTTAGATCATACTAAACAACTTTTACTATGAGGGCCAAACCAGACTTCACGAAAAAAAATTTGACAGTTTCATACATTTTGATTGCGTGATCATGAACACGTTGTATGGTAGAGTAATTTTTTTTTTCGCGATTTTGAGTTTTGTCCCATAGTAAAAGTTATTTAGTGTGATCTAAATATTAATGGGTTTCTTTCTTGCCTCTACGAGGTGATACATACTATAATGCACCGCGATGGCAGTAAGGATACATTTTTCACCACCTCAACTCCCCCTGCGGGTGTCGTAAGGGTCACTTTTTAATAGGATGGGTCACTGATGTATGAAGAAAATAAAAGTATTTGTTTTTTACTAGTAACAGTTGTCAATAGTTCCGGAATTAGGTCGACAAAGAGTGTGCAAAATTATTTGGCCATCGGAATAAATTTTCTGCCTCCGGATCTAATTGAAAGATTTCATAGAAACTTCAGTACAATTTGTACTGACCACAGTTGATATCTATGTTTTTACTTTTTATTGCAACTTGAGCTATGTTTGAGTTTATGTGTTTACCTGGAAATAGCTTTTCTATAGTTATGGAGCCAAAAGAGACGAAAAAAAGTCAAAAATAATAACTTTTTTTTTTGAAGTTCCATACATTTTAAGAAAATTACTAATCAAATCCGGAGGCAGAAAAACTTAAATTAAAAATATAATAAAAATAAGAGTGATAATCAAATATCAAATGGCACCGTTTTGTAACTATTATCTTCAGAAAATCGAAATTTTTGAAAAATGACCCACCCTACTTTTTAACCGACTTAAAAAAAAGGAGGAGGTTCTCACTTCGACTGATTTTTTTTTGTTGTATTTATGTTACCTGATATCTCCGAGAATAGTGAACCGATTTAATTTTTTTTTGTGATCGAACGTGTTTCGTTGGCACCAAGTTGTGGTCTGATGATAGGATCTTGGAGAAATCGAGGGATTTCTTCAAATGTTATAGGTACATGTATGAAACAAATTGGGGATCTTGGAGTAATCGGTTGAAGTCGGTTTTTACATTTTTTTATTTGGTTATTATTTATTATTAATCAGTAGTTTTTGCCTATAAATTGCGATTAATGTAACAATTACACCTAATGGGATATATTCGATTAAGTTTAGGATCATTGTTGGGAACATTTAGACTATTAGTTATGTGGTTTTCGGTAGGTACTTAATCGGGAACATACATAATAACAGCCATGGCGTGCAAACAAATTTTAGTGATGCCGGGATTCAAACATGGAACCTCCAATTTGTGAAACTCCAGGATCACTAGTGAATTAATGAATTACATCCTTATAAAATGCAAATATTATAAACTCCCAATCAAGGTACTGCAATACTGAGATTATCAACGTTACTCCATCTAAACATTTTGTAAAAATAATTCAGCAAATTCTAGATCCATTTTCAAAAGCTTCATTTCCCGAAGCCTGACCTTCTAAATTATTCCATCAAGGTCCATCCATGCATTTTTAATTTTTTTCACACTCTGGCCCTCAATCATGAATATCAAAGTGAAATCCCTTTTCAGAACCGTAAGGTTTCGCCAATATGGTTGAAAGTAGCTTGGCAATAACCACATCTGTGGCCGTCTGTCTAAATATTTTATTAAGTCGGTTATAGATTTTATTAATGCGAGCTCGATGACATCAAAGATCTGAAATGAAATGATAGCGAATTTAATTATAACTGATAGTTAGAATTAGAACGACGATTACGTCTAAATTAGAGTAACTGGTAGTTACTCGAATATTTAGTTTTGATATTTGCAGTTAGTCTTTATGTAAGGTCGATGAAGGTAAGACCGTCTATCAGGAAAATCCGTCTATCAAGTGGTTGCCCACTAACTCAATAGTATAAGACGTATATATTATATATTGATTTAAACTTTCACGATTATCAATAATATTATGACGTCATATATTATGACGGACTTTCCTTAGAAATAAAATATGCAGCCGGACTTATATTATAGTTCAGGAAATATTATTTGACCGACTCGTATCTTACTTACGACCTTTTGTTTCGCATAATTAACAATAGAAAAGTGCTAGACTGCGGATTGTCTAGTAAGTGTTAAAGCAAAACAAAAGGTCGTAAGTAAGATAACAGTCGGTCAAATGATATTACTCGAACTTTATACCCACACTGACCTTAAATAAAAAAAGTTCGACCCTTTCGAGTATTTATTACTACAGAATTCAAAGAAAATTCATTAACTGATTGTAATTTTATTTTTTATGTCATAAATATGGCCCTTTTACGGTTGTGGGCCGGACTAAGTTACTCATAGCGCTTACAATTTTTTTCCTTAGTTTTTAGGTATATAATCTTGAAGCGATTCTTACAACACATATTGTCCTTACCAAATTAAATCACCGCTGTACTTATAGTTTCCGAGTAAATCGACTGTGACAGTCCGTCTGTGATGAAACTATAAGGGTTACGTTTTAGCCACTTTGCCTACGGAA
>JALPQI010030454.1:0-10763 GCA_025490895.1 Thaumatotibia leucotreta | reverse complement strand
ATATCTACTCTTAATTTGTAAAAAGAACATACTTACCTACTATTGTGTTGCTTTTGAAATAAATTAAAAAAAGTTCTAGGTATTTTCCAAAAGTTTTTAAAAACAGATTAAAAGAAATGTCCATTAGTTGAAATTACCTCATAGTTGTATTTGCCCCGCATGACCTTAATCGAACTTTATGATCCAAAGGAAATTGACAGACGACATAGCCTGACCATAAGCGTACTAGGTTTTGTCAATTTTAATGCTATTAAACTGTGAATATAAGGGTGACCCAGGAGAACATTGATGGCAACGAGTGACATAAAAAAGTGATTAACCCAATTAGTCTTTTTTAGCCAGATTTTGGATACATAAACACAAATGTCAAATAGTATTCCGTACATATTGTACTGTACTACATCCACAACATTGATAAATATGCAAAAACCGGGGTTCACTTGCGCTCGGCCGGCGATCGAAATAATTCTTCTGGGACCCTGATAATTGTTGGTTGTTTGTAATTGTTTGATTTGTGTACGATTCGATTAACGTGGGTGTCGGCAGGGATGTTCGGTTACTAGTTTCTATGATGGAAAAATAAGTAACTAAGTATGAATGTGGAGATTGTGGAGCCCACAGATGTCATATACATGTATACCATAGATCAAGCAAACGTATCTACTTAGCGTGTCAAATGAACTCGGTAAAATCTACTGAGTTGTCCGTTTTTAATCGCAGCTTGCAGCTTTCGGGCGTCAAATTTTGTAAGTTGAAGTGAACAAAAACATTAATAATGCCTCCTTAAGTAATATTAATTGAAAGAACACAAAAAAAAATACTCAAGGGCCTGAGACATATTTAAAATCATAGGCAAGTAACAACCTAACAACTTCAGTACAAAATCTGACAAGCTCGGCCGCCATACAAATGAATGAACTTATTTGTTCTATCCAAATCTAATTCTGTGGTGGAGCCATTCAATATTAACTATCTACGTGAAATAAGAACGATTTAAATCAAGTGGTAGAGAAGTCTAGTCTTATCTAATCTACTTTTACACTTAGTTTTAATGTTAAAATAGTTGCTACCTACCCATATCAAATAATATTGTAATATCAGTATTAAATGACGCGGGGCATAGTATTTACATTGTTAACGTTGGTTGAAAAATACAGTATTTTTTTTAACGTTACGGGTAAGGTGTGGTATTGGTATGCCCCGGATTTTTCTTCTATTCCATCTTCATCAAAGTATCGATTGTATAAATTTATACCATACTGTCCTTGCCGATTCTATGACATGGCATTCGTGATAGTAATATTATGTAAAAATATTTGTAAATGTTTTGTACAACCCTACAAACGAGTGCAGTATTCATACGAGGCGTCGAGAACCTACAATTAGGCGCAGCCAAAAAGACCACGCGGCTAATACCCAGACAACTATTATACTACCATCCCTTTGTACACTCCAACAAGCCCATCTCGACCTTATTCCATTGGAACAAAGCATGTGGAAACTGCACGGAAAAAATCAAAAATGGAAGGCGCACTGTGACGCTTAACATTGTTACTTATACCGATATTTCGCACAATTTTATATCTTGTTATGAAGGGCGTAAAGGTATGAACGTGTGAATAATGCATGTAGAGAACGTATGGGAAAATTGTTGTTTATTGTTTATTGGCACAGACGATAGCCCGCGTTGAGTTATTGCTCTGAGAATTTACCAAAAACGCGTTAAGTGAAAATTGATTTTTCGCGTTAAATTATGCGATGTAAATTATACAAATTTTTATAAAGCGAAATTCCAATCAAAATAAATGAAAGTGTTATGTAAAAATTTGCACATTCTTTTAAAACTTCGGAATCGACTAAAGAATTAGCAATATAACACAAACTTAAATATTTATCTGAATATTTATCATCAAAAGACACAGAAGTAAAGAAAATAGTCCACAACACTGTAGAAACGA
Source organism: Thaumatotibia leucotreta (assembly GCA_025490895.1). Classification (NCBI taxonomy): domain Eukaryota; kingdom Metazoa; phylum Arthropoda; class Insecta; order Lepidoptera; family Tortricidae; genus Thaumatotibia; species Thaumatotibia leucotreta. The sequence continues at coordinate 8,805 of JALPQI010030454.1, read as the reverse complement.
TGCTTACGGATCATACGACAATTGATCTTAAAATTGGAAAGGTGAACAACAACAATAAAAACACATAACTAGTTGAATACAACATACAGTGCACTCAAGGCGAACAGCTACAAATCTTCTTCACAAACCCCAAAGAACTATGTTACTAGAAACATCACAAGACTTTGACGGTCTCCGTAACTCTGTCGAAGCGGTACTTAGTGACCATACCTGCGAAGTATCAGGGCACAGCTTCAAATCCCGGTAAGGAGATGCCTCACTTCGGACCAACAGGTGGCTTATGAATCACATAATAGTAATTATTATTGTTTGCTTGCATACTTCATAAAACATGACGGCAACGACGACAAACGATAAACATGGGATCTGATGGTGGTCATTACGCCACTTGGTACCAGGAGATCATGAACTTGAGAAATCACTTCCCGTGGGTGTCGTAAGAGTCGACTGAGTGATTAAAATGTCACCAACCATGGGTTTAGATGAGATTGATGGTGGGCAGCATCATCATAGTGAACAAACACTCTACTTGGATCGCCAATCCGTTTGCTCTTTGTGGCGATTATGGGCAATTCACCTCTTAATGCGAGGAGAGGTCTACGTGAACTGATTGAAGGCTGATATTGTGTGATTTATACGAGTCAAAATTCTATTGAATGCCACTTGGTACCAGGAGATGATAAACATGAGAAGTTACAAGCGAAAGACAGTGTAGGAGGTGGAAGACCACACGCGAAGAAGTAGTAGCACAGACGCGGCCGCCTCGAGCGATGCGAGGGCTGTAATCATGGGAGATGGGAGAGGTGTGCTGCCGTGTCGGCGAGGGCGATTGGCGAGATACAGTATACAACAAGGTGGCAAAAAAATATGTTCATTTCCATTGCCAATAAGGTTTTGGGACACAATGCAGACCCGATTAGTTAGATTTTCAGAAGTGGTTGTAGTGCCTAAATGAGCAGCAGCAGCACCTATCCATATTTTAAGTAATTACAAAATATTATTGACTCTTATGAAACTTCCAAAAACCTTCTAGACGGGCTATTCTCAGTCTGGAAGCCTACAGGCAACGGGAATGCTTTTATTTTTACATAGCAATAGAGTCTCTCGCAAAAAAGCAAAGTACGTGAGTTATTGTGTAATGCGTTTTATAATACTTACGCAGTATAGCATACACACCTACGTAATCTACGTATGTTGAGAACAGTGGCGTCCTTAACCATTGCAAGGCTCTCCGAGTGGCACTGGCAGCTACATATTTGCGACGACTTTGTTGGTCGTGAAATGTATGTAGGTAATGTGATTTTATTTCATTTGTTTGGGTCGTTGCGCGAAACCCCTGCAAGACCCAGTCCCCGGACAATTCCCTGTTCGTATTCCCTTATATAAAACAAGTGCCCAATCGCCACACCGCCGTACCGGGCTTAGCCCGCCAGGCCACTTAATATGATATACGGCTTTCCGCGGCCATCTTGTGATTATAGTGATCAGACTAGAACCGGCGATTATGTTTGCTTACGGATTCATTGCAGAAGTGATATTATACAGTTAGGAGTTTGATTTCACTCTAAAAACAATTCGAAAAATAATGTATGACTGAAAAGTTTTTGGGTAGGAAGACAATAAATACATGAAAATGTTAAAAATAACCAACTACTTACTTGGCTGGCTGTTCCAGTCCGCCTATTTGAGGAACGAGCCGAAAAAAAATAACAGAGTCCCCAAAGACCAGGTGACCTTAAACATTATTTTCATTTATTTTTTCGTGTGACTGAAGCCCACTACGGCTGCAGGATCTCGACAGCTATTTACAAAATAATATCAATTTTCCAACAATGTCGTAACAGATGTGCTTACCATAGAAAAAATCAACTGCGAAAGATTCTGGTTGTCACGGGATTCGAAATTTCGAACCCGCTTCCTCTGGATTGCTTCCAATTACACCAGACGACCTTCCGTCGATCACGGCGAAATAACAATAACAATTTTATTTAAGCGAATAACAATTTTATTTAATTCTGTGAATAATTCACTAATCGTCTAATTATCACTTGAATTACCTACTGATAATCTAGTTTTAATAAAGATCGAACTAGTGAGTATACCAAGTCCGCGTTAATAACACGGGGGCAGCTCATAGTACAGCTATTGACTTATAAGCGAGAATAAATAGGTATGCCGTTTTTTAAAAAACACCCTTGCGATCTTAGCAATGCGTGAATTTAAATGTTCACAATCAAATCCAGGAATGTCACTTATCATAAAAACGAAATTTAATTTAATTATGATTATGATTACCTGTTTAGACTAAGCCTTATAGAAAACGACAATTTGAGCCATTTTGATTGAAACAAAGACTAACTAGTATCATCGTTCCATTATAAGCAGATCATCTTTAAAACGAAATCGCTTTTTTCACATCGGCACTAAACGCACCATTTCCCGCCACCGAGCCAAAGATAAGTAGCACCGATTTAAATACAATTGCGCACTGTCACCGCATATCTCTGCTAATGGATCCCGCCCATTGTCTCGTTTCAGACTTGTTTCAATTTTCACGCCACTAATGGCGAGATCGTAACTTACAAAAACTCTTAAAACTCGGCTCGAAAATAAAACTAACAATCAGGAATAAGGTAAGGCGCCACCCCAATTGTCGACATCCAACCGGCTTATTTATTTATTTGTGGGTTAATATTAACACATTTTGGTTGTTTTATATATTGGAATGTTTATGATTGTTATTTTGATAGCGCTAATTGGTGTAGAATAAAACATTGCGAAGTTGGTAATTGTCTCATTCATTGAACACTACCCTTATTATAATGACAGACGAGAAGCCAATATATACATATGCAGTTCAGTATCTTAAGCCACTCACATGCTTTTACTTTTGACATGTAGCCACAGTAGTACGGTCAAATCGTACATAATTTTACCCTAAACTCGCAAATCAAGTAGTATCGCTGCATTTTTGGTATGTTGTTTAGACACCATAGGACAGTATAAAACCATATTTTGCAAGCAAAAAAAAGTTGTGCTAGCTGGGTAGCACGTGAAAAACTGCGAAATTTACGGCCATTTTTTAGTTTCTGATTTTTATTTAAAAAACCTTACGTTTTTGATATCATATGTAAATAAACGTTTAAAGACTAATAAATTTCCAACAAGTTGAGCTAACATGCATTACCGTAGGTCTTATAGTTTCAGAGATTCGAGACTTTGAAAGTACCCCTTTTTGTAAACTAGATAAAATTTTGTGTTTTGCTAACGTTTTCGACTTAATATCGCCTCACCTAATTATGCTACAAAAAACATGCAATAGTGACCTTATAGCGCACTTAATATTCTTTAATTTAAGGGTAAAATTAGGTCAGTGAACTTTGCAGTTGAAAGTATAAACCCGAAATTCCAAAGGCAGGAGGCCCGCTATCTAAGTTTTTCATACAAATCGCAAGTCGAGTTGCAAAGCTGCAATTTTGGTATATTATAAAGGCCTTATAGATATATACGAAAATGCATATTAAAAGAAAAACAAAAAAATAATTTGGGCATAGGACGTAAGAAACGGAAAAAAATTCGCACTTTTTTTAGTTTTTGACGTTTAACTATAAATCTATTATCTTTTTGATACTAATTGCTATAAAACTAAGAAAGAACATTAAATTTGAAAGGATTTGAGCTACGTTGCTTCACCGTAAGTTATATATATTTTGAGATACGACATTTCACAAAGTGCCCTTTCATCAAAACATAAACAAATTTTAGGTTACGTTAAAGCTATTCACTAAATATTGGCAAAACGTTCGCGCTAAGGGAAAAAAAGTAATTGTAGATAATAACTATATTAAATTTGAAACAAATTGAGCCGATAACAATTACTGTAAGTCTTATAGTTGGGGGTATGCGAGGCTTCAAAACATGCACTTATTTTCTTAACTTAATGAAGGGCACATTTTGAAATGTCGTATCTCTAAATCTATATAATTTAGGGTAATGCAAGGTAGCTCAAATCCTTTCGAATTTAATATTCTTTCTAAGTTTTGTAGCAATTAGTATCAAAAAGATAATAGTTTTTTAATTAAACGTCAAAAAGTAAAAGAAGTCCAATATTTTTTCTGTTTTTTTCGTCCTATGCCGAAGTTCCTTTTTTTGTTTTTCTTGTAATATGCATTTTTGTACGTCCTTATAGCGCCTTTATAATATACTAATATTGCAGCTTTGCAACACGACTTGCGATTTGTATGAAAAACTTAGATAGCAGGCCTACTGCCTTTTGAATTACACGTTTCTATTTTCAATTACAAAGTTTACTGACCTGATTTTACCCTTAAATGAAAGAATATTAATTGCGCTATAAGATAATTATTTCATGTTTTTCGTAGCATAATTAGGTAAGGCGATATTAAACCAAAAACGTTAGCAAAACTCAACATTTTATCTAGTTTACAAAACAGGGTACTATTTGAAGTCTCAAATCTCTGAAACTATAAGACCTACGGTAATGCATGTTATCTCATCTTGTTACAAATTAATACATCTTTAAACGTTACCTGATACATATTGTCAAAAAACGTAAGGCTTTTTTTATAAAAATCAGAAACTAAAAATAGACAGTAAATTTCACAGTTTTTCACGTATTACGCAGCTAGCACAACTATTTTTTGCTTGCAAAATGTGGTTTTATACTGCCCTATGGTGTCTAAATAACATACCAAAAATGCAGCTTTACTACATGTTTTGCGAGTTTAATATACGATTTGACCGTACTACAGCACACACAAGAATGTCTGTGGATATGATATAACTAATACGTATATATATCATCGCTTTGTAGGTATCACAATACAGATCTTATTTGATCTTATTGCGGGACTAATTAAGTTAATTTATTTGACAAATCTGTACAATTTATATTGAAATACAAACCTTAAATTAAAACTAAATAAAGTGTAAACAATACTTACCTATAAATTAATGCAGTTATTATTTATTTATCACTCGATTAAAAATATATTTTCGACCGGCTAACGCCAATTGACTATCGACAGATTGAGTAGCGCCCTAAGAAAGATGCTCCGCTCAATTACTAATTTGCGAAAATAACTTTTACGATGCACGGGATGGATTTAATCGCATGTTTATTTTTGGTGAATTGCGTCGTTTCGTATGTCAACACTTACCTTTTATTCTCCAAATCGCCATTTTGTTGTTTTACTGTGAAACTTACCTGAGAAAAGAAAAGGATTATAAATAAATTAAAAGATTGAATGTCGACATTTCAGTACAATACAAGTTATTTAAATTCCAGTATCATTACAAAAAATAGCGTTATCTATTACCTATTGTGACGTTAAAACAGGAAAAATCAATTAACTTTGACGTTATGTTGATAAGTCGTCATTTTTTTTTGACAAATATTGAGCTTTTAGATTAATTACCCATTAGTTCATGACATAATGGGCATAAATCATATTGATTGCTGAGCAATATTTGTGTTGTTCTCAGGGCAAAGAGTTGCAGAGCATTATCGTTGCCGCTTACAGCGTTATTTTCGTAAGTTCGTATATAAAAACAACGTCATGAGACGTAAGCGCCATCGACAATGTGGGCCCTTTGACCTGAGGACATCACATTTCATGAATATGTAAGTACAGTCAAGTGCAAAAATAAGTAGGTATCGAAAGAATCAGCTAATAAATAATATTTGTTCCTTGGTCATGGTTGTCTATGTATTTAAGTATCTATCTATTATATATATCGTCGCCTGGTACCCACATCACAAGCCTTAATTGAACTTACCGTGGGACTAGGTCGATTTGTGTAAGATGTCCTAAAATATTTATTTATTTATTTATTTATTTTTATTTATAAATATATCATCATCATCATCATCATCATCAGCCTATGATAGTACACTGCTGGACGGCCTCTCCTATTAACTATGCGCATAAGGAGGTAAATACCCATAATCGCCACGCTGGGCAAGCGGATTGGCGATCGCAGTAATGTGTCCACTATGATGACGCTGCTGCCCATCATCAATCTTTTATCAAATAATGGTCAGTGACACTTCAATCCCTTTGTCGACTCTTACGACACGCAAAGGAGGATAGTTGGGGTGGTGACAAATGTACTCTTACTGCCGTCACCACACGGCGGATAAATATATTCCGACGTTCTTATTACACAGAATTAGAGTGCACTGGGACATATTTTTGAACATTTTTGTGTGTACAGTACACCTTATTTTGTCTTTGAACTGTATTTAAAAATGAAAATTTCGATCCACCCTGTAACGTGTACTCGACCAGAATATCAACCGGTTCTAGAAAACGTGTGAGGAACTTGGCATAAAAAGATTTGAATGTGGATACTTTTACGACCAACCGTTCCACTATAATTTCGGTATAAAAAGCAAATTGAAAAGCAACCTGACGCACGCCTCCGGACACAAAACAAACAAGACACGTGTCAGCCACCAATTATAAACAAATTAACAATTCGGACGTCAAAAGCAATCTCCATTATACAACTAGGATAGAACCTCCATGATTAACAATCTATTATCGGCTTTCGAGTTTAGACAAAAAGGTTCATTTGATTGCACCAAGTTGTGAGAAGGTTATTCCAAAAGCATATGGACGGTGAGTAGTGGATTTATGTGAAAGTCTCTTTTCTTTTTTATAGTTTCGCCATGTCCATCTGTCCGTCTGTCCGCGGCATAGCTCAGTGGTCGTTAATACTAGAAATCTGCAATTTGGTACATTGTGTCCCCCCCCCTCTAACTTTTGATCCGTAGGTCCAAAAAATATTTAAAAAATCATGAATAGTGGCCTTAAAGAGTACTTTAAATTAAAACTATTTCGAACATGAATAAACAACTACGGAATCCTACACTGAACATGGCGCCGACATGCTTTTGGCCGGTTTTATTTTTATATTACGAAGTAACGCACATAGGTGTAGTTTGTACGATGAGTATGACTAACTTATGCACATGCAGCACAGTGGACGCGATAGTAATTTTCGTTTTCATTAGATAAGCCCTCAATTATGTATTTTTTTGAATCGACCTAAACTTTGTGCTGACATTAACAGTCGAGACTATAACGAGAAGTCTTGTAAAACAGTACATTACGAAAAACAGGAATTCCGAAACGAATGGCGATGTTTTAATCGACACGAGTATAGATGGCCCTCCGAAGTTTTGGACCTGACGTAAAATGAGCCACTTCTCGCACTAGAGCCTAAAAAAGGCACCATCTGTACATAAGATTTGTGTTCAGAAATAGTCTCCAAATATTTAGTGGATGTTTAGATATTCTTTGGCGTCTTGGTCACAGAAATACATAATGGCAACTGTGAGAGATAAGGTAAGTATTTTATGTAATATTAATTTTTGCATATGTTCATGTGTTAATAATTAATCTACCGCTAAAAATCACCGTGAAATCTCACCCGCACTAGGAAGAACTGCTAGACCCTTTCTTCTCTATTTACACCAACAATGTCGTAACAGGTTAAAAATGACGTGTCAAACTATAAACACAAAACAGCAACACAACTCAACTGACCACACATGTACCTTATGCCACCGCAATAAGGCACAGTAACGATCAGAACTTCGACTGTATAGAGATGAGTACGGATCCATACAAATTGCGGCAGACATCGGCCGCCTATGCGTTATTGTTTTTTAATGGGCGCTCCGCCCTGCCGCGCCTGCGCCATCCATCATACAAAACCAACCACTTTTAATTTTTTACTTTATTTTACGATGCTTGTTCAAATAAAAAAGATTCGAATTCCCTGCGGCGAGTCTCGGGCATTCCTAAGAAAGTTTGACTACATATAAATTAATAATCAAGGGTTAATGCTCTGAACACCTGAGCGCTGTGAAGCAACAAAATTGCCTATAATATGTGTTTTTTTTATAAGTTTATTCGTGGTGACGGCAATAAGAATACAATTTCTCACCACCCTGCCCGTGAGTGTCATAAGATTCAAGATCGATGATGGGCAGCAGTGTCATCAATGTCATCAAAGCCAATTATTACTGCGAAAAGTAGGAGAAGTTAATTGGTGGACCCGGGTTTACCAGTCCTCACTTTAGATAGGGAAAATAACAATTTCGTGGTACAGTCGACGTAAAAGATATCATTACCGTTTAGGTGCCAAAAATATATTTAAAACTTTATTTCTTTGACATAAGGTCGTGTAAATATATTTTTGCGCCTAAACTGTAATGATATCTTTAACGTCGACTGTACAATGGCCTGCTCTAGACCCTTTTAAAACTATTTAACTAGTACCCTGTGGTAGACGCTAAAAATATATCATACTATACCTATTTGTGAGTGGTTTAGTACAAAGGTCCACTTTGTCGATTGCAGTAAGCGCGCTTAGACATTGAATTCATGGTACATTTCAATTCACTAACATTTATTTCCATGTACAATTTATCAGCCCCCTTCCGACCGGAAACTAACTATCAGCACCATATGCTGCATAATGCAGGGCGCCTGGTACAATCTTATAATCATGTATACATACCGGTCGCTCATAAATATCTGAACGTGTGTCTCAAGGTGCATTCAGACCAAACGAGCAATTCGCTGTTCTATCCCCCACTCCACGAAATCAACGAATCACGTTTTGTGTAACGATCGAATTTCGATAGAGTATGGGGGTTAGAATAGCGACATGCTCGTTTGGTCTGAATGCACCTTTAAAGCTTTGACAATACGGGATGTAAAATAGTGGCGATATTACAAGTTATGTTACATTTTCGGTTGAATTAAATCT